>JAKEPQ010000710.1:0-17504 GCA_024500445.1 Entomyzon cyanotis | reverse complement strand
TATTCGGAAGTAAATATTTTCAAGTTAATCTCCACAAAGAGTGCATATAACTTTGTAAAGATCTTATCACTCAGCTGTTTTGCATAGTCAATATAAGATATGCTTATCTATAAATGCATCATATAATAGGATTTTTCAGAATAATGAACTATTCTAGTTATTTGAATTTGATTTATAAAATTGCAATCGTTTGCTCTGGTACTAAGAGACTGTATCTACTAAAATCAAGCCATGTGTTTCAAACAAACTTATTACAGCAACTAGACTGTTTGTCATGGCACCTATCTAGCCATGAATATTTCCATTTGTCATAAGTCTTTTCCCACAGCTGGACTGAAGTAATTTAAATCAGAGAGCTTTGTTCCTTCCTTCAGTCTGAAATGCTTTATTATGGAGGTAGAAAGAGATCAGAGAGTACAGATTCTAATATCCTGTCAAAATTGTATATTTCCTCATGCAATTAATATACATTATAAAAATAAAAAAAAAATTAAATTGGCACAGGACTTAGTGGCAGCCCTTTTAAATTCATGCACAGCAATGTTAGTGAGTTTCTTGTGGCTTGTTGGTTTGCAGAAATGGGAGGGTTTTCCAGATATGACCGCATTTGTTCCATCTATTTGCAGTAATATTGCCTCATAGCATAACAAAGTTAATTAATCACATGGGAAAAGTAAAGCCAAAAGGAAAAGTGTCTCTGTGTTTGCCTGTATGTTATCCTCTGAGGACGAGCTCAGTTGCATGTACATCAATATATCCATTGGAATACAGCAGAATAGTCAAAAATACTCAGCCAAGAAAAATAATGTTCCAAGCAGGAGGGAAACAAAAAATTGCAAAAGAAAGACTTTTTTTCCCAAGACCTGTATCCATTTTTGGCACTGGATAAATTTATTTATGGCCCTTTGGGCAATGTTACTCCTGCATTAGGATCTTAAAAGCCTTGCCATTTGTGTTATCATAGCATTTGATGTGGCTAATATGATATAAAAAAGTCCTGTAATGATTTACAGAGCTGGAAGATTCTGCCCAGCCAAAATATGAAGAAAAGATAGCCAGACAGAGATTAATATGAACACTCCCTTTGTGGCTTCAACACTGTCCTATTTCAAAAGCTATTTTAATTTTTCCCATACTTAGGAAAGTTTGTCTGAAATTATTGTTGTGGTCTAAATAGGGAGAAATTCCTAATGAGAGTATGTAATTTTTGGCAGAATCTTCTACTTTTATGTTCTAAAAACAAATTCAGGGATTGAGTTTTTGGGTTTGGGCGTTTTGTGGGTTTAGGTGTTTTTAACTACTTTGGAGTTTTGAGAAACAGCTAAGTGATTTAAGAGCAAAGGATAGGCATTAGAACTCAAAAAAACCCCATTAAAAATCCCAGTTTAGATCTCATTTTATCTCATGTTCCTGCTCTACAAGTACATTTGAGTGAAAGAAAGCACCATATAAGAGTGCAAGGGAAAATGTGGATTATACTGTTGATTCTCTAAACAACCAAGGCAAAATATTGTTTGACTGACTGGGAAATAAATATTAGCTCGTCTTTAAATTCTAAAGCTAAACTACCAGTTCAGCCTAGATCTCCTATCATTTTGATGATATTCCAGTGATAAAACTAATTCAGAATTAGTTTGGTGGCACAGAAATTTTATTCTGATGTAAACCTTGGCAGAATTAGCTCTGGCACCATTAGACAATCTTTCCCCTGGTCACATTGGAGGAAAAATGGCACATGTGAAGTATAAGTTCACAAGTGATTAAATGTAAGTTAAATGCATGTGTCAGCTATTGACATCTCATCACTTGAGAAGTTGTGTCACCAACAGTACAAGTCCTATATATGAGCTAAATTTCATTAAGACCTTAACATGCTTGAATGGATATGGTTGCATCTGGTTGCATCTTGCACCTGGAGATGGAAGTTCATATATGTCTATAAACGTATGCATGCATGCATGCACAACATTTCAGAAAAAAAATATTTAGCATGACAAAAGGTGATGGAGCTACTTCATGAATTACCAAATGTTTAACAAAATGCACAGGGGAAAGTCATAGCTAAAGGTTTGGCTTAATGAAGCTGCTGGAAAACTAGATTACACTATACTTATGTCTTACAAATTGTGTATTTAGCACTTTCCTATTTGCTGTCTTATTTCAATAAATGCTCATGGTCTTGTCCAGTTGAGCTCTGAATATCTGCAAAGATGGAGATTTGACTTCTTCCAAAGTTTGAACAGGGAGATGGGGAAATCTAATATCTACTCAGAATTTTGTTTCTTGTAACTACTGTCTGTTGCTTCCCATGTTATTCACTGTTTACTTCTAAAAAGTCTGGCTTTGCTTTCTCTATGCCCTCCCATCGTATAGTATAGACGGCAGTAAGACCTCCCCTAAATCTTCTCTTAAGTTTGTACAAAGACAATTCCCTTCTATATCATGAGCTTCAGGCCCCTGACCATCCTTGCTGTCACGCTGCAGTAATGTTTACTATCTGCTTTTCAAGACTTTGTATTTCTTGCAGGGTTTGGGAATGGTATCCGGCTGGATAGGTTCTCTGGCAACATCATTTTAAAACATGAAGATGAGACAGAAGCATAACCTCATCTCTCCCTTCCTCTTTCTGCAGAACCTGGACACAGGTCAGAAAATTACTGCCATTTGGCAAGGTGGTATTTCAGGCCTCATGATAAAGAACATCTGTACCAAAACCTAGAAGTATTTGGCTCGATTAAGTTTTGGATGTAGGCTCTTTATTTTGTTGAGACTACTTCTGAAGCTTAACTTTTCTTCTATTAACTGTGGTATTTGCATAATACTAATGCCCAAAGTACATGTTTCATTTGAGAATATGGGTTTTGTTTTTTTCATCAACATTGTGACCATCAATGGTGTTTTTGGTGACTTGCACTTAAAACCTCAAAGTCTATCAATTCAGAATTTCAGGATTTAACCAAAACATGCTGCACTAGAATTTAGCCATGAATAGTTTGTAATTCAGTACCTGATGAAATGACTTTGAAGATTTTTGCACATCTCTGACTTCAGACACTTTGCTGTGGTTAGCACTCAGATATTTTGCTGAACAGATACTAAGATGTCAGGTATAATTTACATTTTGTCATTTTACTTCCTGTCATGTTTATTTGTCTTAAAAAAATAATCAAGCTGCATGGAATCTCTTTGAAAGAAAATTCTTTTGCCCTAGAAAAATGGCAAGAGGTATAACTTGTCAGGGAGAGGCTTCAAAATGCTTTCTGGTACTTCTCAAAAATATGTCATTTTCCAGTGAAATTTGTTTCATTTCTAATAAAGTGAAGCTTCTCAATTTGCTTCAATATGATTTAACATAAAGCCTTAGGATGAGGAGAGAAATGAAATGTTTTCTATTATTGTTTTAAGTACTACTGTTATAAAATATTTTACCTGTATATGTATTTAGGTTTATATGTATATATATTTTATAGCTATATCGTCTAGGTATCTATCTATACCTTTATCAATATGTATCTGAACCAGAATTGAAAATCTAATCTGTGTTTGTTGAAGTGTCCTAAGTATTTTATGGAGAAAAATAACCAAACAAAACAAAAAAATCCCAGAGTCATGGATAGGAGTTCATAAGACTTACATACCTTTTTGCATTTGCCAAAATGATGCCTTCAGAAGATACTCTTGGTCTTCATGTGTGAGCAGCTGATAACAAGTACTTCCTAGATTTAAGATTTCTATCATCAGGTGTCTTAATTAAGCTCCAGCCTGTATTCCATGGTAGCATGTGTAGCTCTGATAGCCTGGGGCAATAAAGACCAGTCTCATAATCTGCAAACTTTAAAACCTTTCCAGTCATCTCTGAGACACTTCTCAGTTTTAAAGAAGCAAGAGCCATAGCTTGTTTTTCTCTTTCCAAACCCATTTGGTCTATCTTTGGTGAGAAAAACAAAACAAAACAACAGGACAATTCAGCAATTCAAACTGTATACTGGTGACATGTAAAAGAGTAGTGATTAGATTTTTGATGAGATTCAGATGGATGCAAGTCATGTCAGGAACTCTGCAGGATAATGTCTATAGCACTACTTTATTTCCCCCTTTTTCTTCTTTATTATTTTTGAAAATATAATTCAATACTTCTTGGAAGTCTATTGGGACATTGCCAAATACTGCAATCGTAGGGTGGAGTTCTATACATACAGTTTTATTCATTATGGACATTTAAGCTACTGATTGAGTTCACAACCAGGAGTTTTTCCTGGGACAAAAAATCACAGACTAGGATTACTGATCTAAGAGTTTATGACCTGGGCAGAACCAGAAGGTGTACAACTGTTTAGGGTCACGCTTTTCCCCTTTAGCTGTGTCATCCTCCTAAAAGAACTATATTGTTGCCACCTTCTGGCCACTACAAAAGATATTCTTGACTGATATGAAGAGATTAATCCCACCTGGAGACAGGATCATTATATTGTGACATAAAACCTTCAGACAGGTGTTAAATCAAGGATATTGGGAGCATGCCACAGGATATTCCTCCAGATTTAGAAAATGAAAATATATTTTAAAAATGTTTTAATTGCAAGGAAGCCTTTGGAGTAGACAAATAATTCACACATCCAGGCTGTCTTACAGCCAGAGCTTTTATTGATAAATGTGTATGCATTAATACAATTTTTGTAAATCAATGAAATGTAAACAGCACATGAAAAGGGCTGATGTGGAAAAATTCTCTCTGTGTGTCTGGGCTGCCAAAGAAAATGCATATTTATGTGCACATGTTTGTGCGTGGGCTACTCCCATTCTTCTGCAACATGTATAAAACCTAAGTTTTACCACTTGGGCATTTTCCCCTGAGAAACAGGACCCTTTGCACAATAAGCATCCAGGAAATCAGGAAAAGTTGGCATAAACTGAGTCCTAGCATGTCTCTCCTTGTGTAACTGCCAATAGAGCAAGTTGAGAAATATCTGAAGATGAGCTCAAGATTCCTAAAAGTTCCCATGACAAACAGATGAAGTATGTTAAAGAATCTGTTGGAAAAAATTTCAGACATATTTAATATGATGCAACCATAAAAAAACCCCAGTGAATAGGAGGACTCCTGAAATAATATGGAGAAGAAGAAATTCCTTTGTAAAACTAACAATGTAATCACACAGGTGAATCTAAAATTGTCCATGTCTTTACAGAATTATCTCAATGTCACATTCTTATTACATATTGTATATATAATAAATAAATGAATATATATAGGCACCATTCTGTCAAATTTGATGTGGGTCCAAGTTTAGCACCATGTGAAGCAATTCTCTAGGCTCTTTCTAGAAATGGGTCATACTTTATTTTCTTTCACTGTGACCTCTTCCCTGCCAATTTGATTTTAATTTCCTTATTTCCAGCTAAGTGCTGAATAAAATCACTGAATATGCGTAGCTTAAACATGAGAAACCATGTAAAGAGCACCCACCGACTGATAAAGAAAAAATACTGTGCCATAGATAACAAAAACTATTCTTCAAATTCCTATATTATTCAAATGCATGGTTTAGGATACTTACAATAACATAAAAGCAGGGAATAACTCTTAAATGGTAGAATGTACCCCACAGTGGAGCTGTCCAGAAAAATCTACTTATCTTCAGAGGAGGATGTATACTTTTGAAATTCCAAATCATCTCACTTGTCATATCTCTGCTTTTTTTCCTAACACATAGAAGATATGATATAATACAGTTTTATATTTCTTCCACAGGACATCAGCTATATATTTTAAAATTAGTTACGGCTATTCATTCACTCCTGGCTTATTTTCTCCCACTTAGGCTCTTGCTGTCAAGTTCCAGAGGTGTAACTCTGTGTTTCTATTAGAAGACTGATTCTATGTGCTATATAAATAACATGTAGCAGCCTTGGTCCAAGGTCTTCCCACCATAAATTGTGTAACATCTTCACATTGGATACCTAGTCTTAAATTGGACATCTGGTTGCCTGAGATTCTGTTCAGCGGCGAGAGGCACATTCAGAGCATGCTTCAGATTTCATACCCTTTAAAACAACATCTGAAACAGCTCATTTCTCTCCATTAACAACACAGACAGCCTACAGCTATTGTGCTCTTAATTTAGTCATGTACACATTAAAGCAGCTAAGTAGAATGAATCTAGGCCAAGCTGTCTGTATGCAAGTAGCACTGGAGTCACAGTCATTTGTACATGGTACCCTGCATATTTCAGTAATGCTCTATTCATCAGGGAACAGTTGCAATTTCACCTTTAAAATTAGGATTCCATGTTAAAACCAGAGAATATTACTCTGTTATGAACATGGAACTTGTAAGCACACAAATTCTTAGCAAATAGCTCTAATGTAAAAAAAGAACAAGCATATCACTGTATGATTACACTTGGGGGTACAATGAAAGGAAATGAATGTAGCTGCACTGTGTTGTGCTCAAAGGACATCCACACTCATCTGGAATTTTTTTAGTCTTAGAGAAAAACATAGACAACTTCCTAGCTAATATGAGCTCTAGATTTTTTGTAACTGATCAAGCAGAATCAAGAACCAAACCCCATTATTTATATATTCCATACTTGACAGCTTCAGAGTTTATAGTCTAAAACATTTCCTGTTGGCTTAACACATATATAAGCTGTGGAGAGATGATGCAAGGTCAAAGTAGCACAAAATATAGGTTACATGCCTCTCTCTTCATCACCATATGTCATAACAGAAGTTGGTTGTTAGTAATGCTTGTTTTGAGTTTATATTCATTGATCCATATGCCAATGAGACATATAAACCTATCATCAATATGTTTATAAGGCTGTATAAATGCATGCAAAGAGAATACCTGCTGCGGCTTGTCTGGTGTCTCTCCTAATGTGCCAATGGATTAATCAGTCAATTCTGCATATACCAACAGCCTTATTGCAATTATCCTAAGTGTCATGTTAGAGTAAAGTGAAAAATCTCACAGGATCTGTGAGAAATCAAGCCAGGCACCATTTCTGATTGTCAGGAAACTGTGATTTTAAGAAAAAGTATCTTGATATTCTGCCAAGGATTCCTCCTTGTTAGGAATGTTAATGTTTAGCTAAATATTCCACAGGCGCTGACCCAGGGGTGTATGTGGTCTTGTTTAGGTCTTCATTCAATCACATACAATTTGGAAGATTTGCTTCTGAGTACTGCTTTGTATTTCAGTGTAAAGAACGGGTATGGGGTATCCATACCTTCAGGGTGTGACTTGTGCCACATCAGCAAGCAACTATTAAAACATATATTTTTTAACTGAGGTCGTGCAAACACATATATGATAACACATCCCATAGTCATCATCATCTCTTGAAACTGTCTTGGGAGATAGGTAATTACATTACTTGGTCAGTCTGGCCTGATTTATGAGCCCCTTAAGTTTATAGTAAACTAGCTAATGTGGGTGTTTTCAGTCTTGATCACCATGAGAGAAAATGAAAGATCCAAGTCCTAAGAGACCCTCTGTAGAGACAATTAACAACTGTGATAACCTGGGCACCATAGAGAGTCATGCTCCTTTCTCATCTCTTCCACTGCAAGCACAAACACATCTCAACTCACTTTCATTCCCAAGTCCCTGCAATCCAGATTCCAGCTATCTTGAGCGTAACAATACTGTTCCATTCTCTTCCAGTCAGTACCTGTGCCTCAAATCCTTACACCTGAGATCCTTACGTTCCATCTCTGTCTGCTGATAGACACTGTGCCCTCATTGTCTCCTCCATAGCCAGTGATCCCTAAACCTTCTACAGTCCATGTGCATTTATGTTGCCTTTCGATCTTCAAATACATTAACTGAGGACACTGATCTCTGTTCAGCAAATTTGATCTTCAAGTGCATCCACAGGAAATTATTCCACATAAATTAGCTTAGATTATTATTATATGCAGAGAAGGGGTAGTCAGGAGGAGGAGAATTTAGCTGACAACCACCATATGTGGGTTGTGAACTCCAGGCAAACTTTGGCCTCATTCACCTCCTGTCCACCCATTCCTTTCCTATGGCTCATAATAAATGTTACATTATTCATGGGGCTGCCCAGTAGGGGAATGGGGACATAAAAGATGGTTGGAGTTCGTATTCTTCTTTCCACACTTTCTCCCATTCAGGGATAGATTCCTGACCTTCTCCTACTTCCTCATCCTATTTTTAGAACTGGTGTGAACCCATGTTTGAACTACTATAATGTCTCTGCAGTCATAGGAAAGATATTTCACATACCTTTATGTCTGTTTTCCTTCTCCATGCTTTATCCTCTGAGCACTTTAGATAGATGATCTCGTGTAGAAAGACTTGGTTTATGCTGTTTGTAGAACAAGAGGGCTCTGGTCCCATACAGAGAGTTAAGTGAAATGCAAATAATAATTGATAACATTGTCACACTATTTTTAGATTGTCTAAACACAGATGAACAAGAAAAGGGTTTGTTGCTGTTGTCTTACTTTATTCTTAGGGCTTATGGAAACACAAAAAAATTGCTTTGCTGTAACCTGGATAATCAGGGTAAGAGAACTTTCAGAAATTTTCAGTTAATCCACTTTCCTTCTTTTCTATGGATGCTTCACATCCTTTTGTTCACTAATAAAAAACTGTGAAGGTTAGCTTCTTATTTTATGGATGATGAGAAAAGGAACTATCCCTTTTGTACTCATAAAAACACTTGCAGAGGTGAGTAGATAGCATTTGTAGGTTGGAAATTCCTAGGGAGGCATATCAAGAGCACAAAGTCAGTTAGTGCTATCAGCAGCAGGCCCATAAAGCAGCAGGAGGTTTCCTGTGCACCAGAGCTCATACTGATAACTAGCTATCTAATGAAGCAGCTGATAATACAATAGTGTTTTTTTTTGTCCTCCTATGAATTTTCTACCTTCTAATTCTATTCAGGTGTCAAGCTAAGATGATGGAGAGTTTCCAGTGGCTGAACTGATATAAGGTTGGAAAGGACTTCAAAAGAAAACAAAATTAAATTTTAATAGATAAAAAATTTTGATTTTGCTCACACTTACTGAATTTGATATATACACAGGGTTTGTTAGAGGAATATTAAAGGTAGTGCAGGATCTTGCCTTTATTTCTTAGGTTCTGTTATCTTGAATGCTATACTCAACATTCTTCACATGCAAGGAAAGCATTCTTCCTACTGGAATGCTGGAAAGCAGTGCTTGTCTCACTGCAGTCTTCTAATAACAGTAAAACAATGCTGTACTATTTATTAATGCTTACGTGGTTTCTTAGCACAACTGTGAATGTGTGTGTTTATGCATGCATAGGAAGGGAAAAAAGTACATCTGAAGTGCTTATGTTTCAATGATTTTACAGTAATTATAAAACTGTATTTTTTCCAGTTTACTGCATGGAAGTGATAATTCCTATGGCAAGGAAATTATCCATTTCCTATACTATATGCACTGAATTAGAAGAGAATGCCATTCCTTCTTAGTCAAAATATGTCAGAACAACCTAATATGTTCCATTCCCATTAATACCTTGGGGTGCAGTACAGTTTTGTGGCTTCTCTTTCACCAAGATACATCAATAATTTGTATAAGACCCTCCCAGTGCATCTGGTGCAAGTCCACACCATCATACAGATAAATGTCACACATTCAGTTGGGTTGACTGATGAAAGGATGTATATAAATGTATTATATTAGTTTTCCCAGATGAAAACAGCAGAGGTTATTCCTGGTACAAATTTACCTATAACACTTCAGTGACAGTTATGAAGAAAAAAGGCATTATAATTCCTTGATTCTGCATTCCCATGTAGTTCAAGCAAATTTTTGATCAGCAAGGTCAAGTCTGGAAAGAGGAATATAGTATCTGACTGCCTTTAGAAAACGTCTCCTTACAAAGGCAGAAGCTTTGCAATCAAATAAATCCAAAGTTTCATATAACTGGAGGAAAAGGCATTTAATTTAGCTTCAGGGACATTGGTACATAGAAATCTTGTTATCTTAATAATCAATTTACCTGACTTTTCACTCTAATGTCAAAAGGAAAGCAAAACCTTCATTAAAAAATACTATTTCAATTGATTACATTTCCTGACTGTCTGTGAACTCCTGATGGTGAAAAGAGCAGCTCTGGTACCTCTAGTCCAGATGTCTGTATGTAAATGCCAATGCACCACATGTATTAACCAAGTCCCATCTGCAGAAGAACTCCATCCCAGACAAGATGTGGTCTCTAAATGTAACTGTGTTATTACAGTGACTCAAAGAAAAGGTATAGCTGGTTCAGGTATCCCATAATTCTCAGAATCATAAAGTTCATTGCAATATTTGAAGCTGTGCTAACTTACATCTGTTGAGAATTTGGACTCTATTTAGATGATTAAAGTTTGTAGACAGTAGAGTTACAAAGCAGGCAACTCCTAGAAAAATATGTGCAATTTGAAATTAGTTTTATGGTATTTTATCTTTCTTTTTCGACACAGTCTTCTTGTCTTCCTCCCTCATTAATTTGTTTCTTATCTTTTTATGGTGTCTTTATTATAAGCTTCCTCATTTTTGTTAT
The DNA here is from genome assembly GCA_024500445.1 of Entomyzon cyanotis. NCBI lineage: Eukaryota > Metazoa > Chordata > Aves > Passeriformes > Meliphagidae > Entomyzon > Entomyzon cyanotis. Next base: position 6,946 of record JAKEPQ010000710.1, on the reverse strand, counting down.
TAGCTTTCCTCTTTTCCTAGGACAGTGTGATTTCAACCAGGATCAAAATTTGGCTGAGCCAGGTCCTTTAAGTGTGTGAGGCAAAGTGTGATGGTTTCCCTAGCAATGGGAAATGCTTTAAACCTGAGAGTGCAAATATTTGCTCACACACAATAAGTTTTCCTTCTCTTTAGTGGTAGGCCCAAACTGTCACCTCTTGCAGGGAATCAGATATTTATTTCTGTGGTGAATTATGCAGATAAAATGAAAAAGGATGTTTAAAATTCTCCATGCAGCTTATACAGGCAAGTTCAGCACTATTCAGATAATTTGGGGCTAAGAGAATACTGCCATTCCTCAGGAGCAGTCCTCTCTCAGCCAGCAGTAGGTTACATCACATGAACAAGCCTGGCTGGGCCATGGCTCATGAGCTCAACTCAATGCCAGCTGCATGAGACAAAATTAACGATGGGTGAATGGGTAATGGCTCATCAGCCATCAGAGGCAAGGAGGGTGTGCAACAGCAGGAAAAGTGGAGTAGAGATTGAGAAGGTCTCTGAGGAAAACCTGCAGGAACATCTGAGCCACACAAAGCAAGAGATAGGGGAAACTGGGGGCTCTGTCACATGAGCAGTGGAGGGTGGTTACTGCAGGGGGAAGGCTGGGAGCTGAGTGATGGCTCCTAGTGTTGGAAAATATACCAGTGTGTTAGTTTGAAAACAAAGCAGTGGGAGATCGTAAGTCATGATTATAAATTTAATAGGAAAATTAAAAATACGTGCAATAATACAAGGAAAAGCACTGAAGCAGAGTCAGATACAACCTGACACCCTGTTAAGGTGGTGGTAGCAGTCCAAATGAAGTAGTTCAGTTGAAGCAGTGATCCTGTGGAAGGTCTGGTCTCCACCTGAAGGTCCAGTGGTAGCTCTTGTCCTCTGGGAACCCAGTAGACAGGGCTGACTTAGGTAGTTCCAAAGCCAGGTTATATCCAGGTGGGAATGCTTGGCTCCTCCCTCCTGGGTGGAGCATCTCACAACAGGATGAGATAATTCCATGAGTCATGCAGTGGGTCCTTGATGGCCCATTGTCTGTTATCAGGGGTGAGTCATAGCAGGAGATAACAGCTAATGCCCCACAGCTTGTGGTAATAGAATAATAAATACATCTATATTGTAACCTAGTGAAACCAGTTTAAAAAATTTTTATATAACTCTAGTCAGGGGTTTTGTTTGCCTTTGCCCGGGGGAAGGTAATTGAAGTTTCTTTCCAGGGCATTTTTCCACCAGGTGAGGTCTGAATTTAAGGTTGCAACAGGCTGGGAGTAGCACAGAAATTACACAAAAGCTAAAGATCATCAATGATGAATAATGAACATCAACTCCAAACATCTCCCTTGGCATGCCTGGAGTCACCTGGTCTAGTGAACTGCACAACCTGGTACCAGCGAATATTGAACCAATGAATTTCGATGGGCTTTGACTGTGTAAGTATGTGAAAAATCTAGTAAAATCCCTGTGTCATGGAATTATTTTCTCTGCATTAAATGATTTCTGTTGCATGTCCTGGCCAAAACAGCATCCTGTCCAGTCCTCTAACACTAAAAAAACTCTCTAACACTAAAAAGATGTTGGAGAGTGTGGAGGTTTATGCCTCCAAGTAGCCAGCCAGCGGGCTGGCCGTGGGGGCAGGGACAGCCTACACTGCCTCAGTCACGGTGACAGGAAGATCGGCCCATGAGCCCCTGCGGCAGTGTATGCGCCAGCAAGGAAGATCATTGGCCCAGACACCTCCCCCGCCCCTTTTCCATGTATAAGTTGTTTCTAGACTGCTCCCCTTTGTTCCCCTCTTAAGTTGTACAGCATTGGTTGGGTTGAATTGTGTATCCTCCCCTTGTTTGTAATGATTGGTTGATACCCCTGTCCCTCTTCCCTATGGCTTTCCTGGTTGGCCTTCGTGCCAAACCCCTCCCTCTCTCCTTCCCCTTAAAACCCTATGTCAGTGGGTGCTCAGGGCCTTTCGAGACCAGCTGCTGCTGACAGCTTGCAGCCTCCGGAGCGCCAGACCCTGCGCCCGTCCCCACCTCTCTGCCCCGTCTCTCCTTCCCAGGACCTTCCCCAATGTGCCTCGTAATAAACCTCTGGAGAACTGCAGACTGCTGGATGTGTGTCCTTTTGCCGCTGTGCCTCCTCGCCTCCCCGCCTGCGTCTCTTCTACAACAGGAGAGTTTTTTTTTCCCACAGTTTCACTGACACTAGCAGCAGAAAGAATGTTCCTGATCCACCTTCAAACCCCACACTGAGGAACAGGCTTAGTGTCAGGCACTGGGGGACACAAGCAAGGCCTGTCAGGGCCAGCTGATGAACCTAATTAATCTACACAAGGTGGAAAAGTTAAATGAGAGTTTAGGAGTCTCAGTTCTGCAGAGAACTGTGGCAGGAATTTCCTGTCCTGTCCTGCTGTATTGGGACATCTGTTTTTCACTGGGGTCTGCGAAGTGCGATGAGTTACTTGTGAGTTACATCTTCCTTCCTTCCTTCCTTCCTTCCTTCCTTCCTTCCTTCCTTCCTTCCTTCCTTCCTTCCTTCCTTCCTTCCTTCCTTCCTCTTTCCCCCTTTTAGAGTCTTCATTTTTGTTCTTGAATTAAACAATTGGTTACTTACCTCCTGCAGATAATACAGAATTCTCAGTCTTAAACAAAGCTGGAGCTATCTGCCAGATAAGATTTACACATTTACAAGGATTTAAGCCATGCATCTCTCTTAAGTACATTCTGTTTGCAGCTAGTTGAGCCCCTAATTGGCATTTAAACTTGGTAACCTCTGCAGTAGGTATCTGGCTATCTCTGTGTTTTGCTTTGAGAGCTAAAGTGTTTTACTCTGCTTTGTGATAATGTCTCTTTTATGTTCAAAGAAGGTGAATCTTCAGCCTGTTTTATTGAAGGTTTCTAGGCTCTATATAGAATCACAGCATGTCCCAGAACTTTCAGCAAAACTTTTTGAGTCACAGATACTTTGAGATTTATATTTTACACCTATGTGTGCATAGAATCATAGAGTGGTTTCAGTTGGAAGGGACCTTAAGGATCATACAGTTTCAATCCCCTTGTCAATGGCAGGGACACCTTCCACTGGAGCAGGTTGCTCAAATCCTTATCTAAACTGCCCTTGCACACTTCTAAGGATGGGGCATCTACAGTTTCTCTGGGCAACCTGTTCCAGTGTCTCACCACTCTCACAGTAAAGAATTTCCTTCTAACATCTAATCTAATGTACTTTCTTTCAGTTTGAAGCCTTGTCCTGTCACTACATGCCCCTGTAAAATGTCCCTCTCCATTCACTTGTATGCTCCCTGTAAGTATTGCAAGGCTGCTATAAGGTTTTTCAGAGTCTGTCCTTCTCCAGACTAAGAAACAGCAGCTGAACATAATCCAGCAGTGTGCCCAGGTGGCCAAGAAGGCCAATGGCATCCTAGCCTTTATCAGTAATAATGCGGCCAGCAGGACGAAGGCAGGGATTTTCCCTCTGTACTCAGCACTGGTGAGGCCACACCTCCAGTGCCTCTAGACCTTTCAATTCAGTAAGGACGATCAGGGGGTGCTGGAATGAGTCCAGAGAAGGGCAGTGAATCTGGTGAAGGGGCTGGAGCACAAGTCTGGTGAGGACTGAATAAGCTGGGATTGTTTAGCCTGGAGAAAAGGAGGCTCAGGGGGACCTTATCACTCTATATTTATCTGAAAGGAGGTTGTAGACAGGTGGAGATCAGTCTCTTCTTCCAGGCAGCCAGCAATAGGATAAGGGAAAATGGTCTCAAATTGTCAGAGGGAAAGTCAAGGTTGGATACTAGAAAAAAATTTCTTTACTAAAATAATTTTCGGGCATTGGAACAGGCTGTGCAGGGAGGTGTCTGAGTCCCCATCCCTGGAGACATTTTGAAGGGGCTTAGATATGGTGCCGAGGAACATGGTTTATTGGTGGACTTGGCAGTCCAAAGGTTGGACCAGATGATGTTTCAAATCTTTTCCAAATGTAATGAATCTATGATTCTATGAAATATTGTTGCTTTCTCCTCCAAGTCAGGCTCAGCTATCAGCTGATTCAGAAAACTTATGACAGTGTCTAGGTCAAGGAACTTTGGCTGCCTATTTGAATAGATAGACATCTTAAACTTCTAGGGTATGCTTAGAGTTAAACACATAGTTTTCTTTTCTTTATGTAAAATAATTAAATTAATAATATTACCAAAAGTAATAAAATCTTTTGTCTCTGGCACCAGAGATTCTGTAAGCTTATCTCACTTTATTGAGGGAATGTCTTAGAAGCACGTTCTGATTTGCACATTTTATTAGACTTGTTGCAAGGAGATTCAGGAAGTTGTTGGGTTCACTGATCTAAAGAGTACATACATCTATGTCTTTATTTTTTCAAGTCTTATAAGTAATTTTCTCAATGGCAAGATTATTATCATCTCTGTCATAAGCATGACACATAAGTTATTCTAACCTAAGTGGGCTCTCTGCAAGTTCAGTTATCAGAAGCTGGGGTCACAAGAAAAGTTCTCCAGTTGTTTTCCATTAAACTTTCAGAATATTGTATACCAGAGATTGGTAGCTTTGAGGGTCATTAAAACTCTTTCCTTCAGTAAACCATATTATCTCTGAAGAGTAAAACAGAATTCTGGAAGTTCTCTGAGGTTTCCAGAAGTACAAAGAGAGAGATGGGTCAGATGATCCAGGGTTTGGATCCCCTGGCAAAAAGACAGCTAGTTGCACATGAGTATATTTTTATTTTTCCTTTTCTGTGTTGACCCTGGGCATCTATGGAACATGATATTTAAATTAAAAAAAAAAAACCAACAACAAATATTCATAACTTTTTGCAGTGTCTGAATTAGAGAGAAGCTCTAAGAATAACTCACAATACAATGTCAGAAAATGAGTCTGAGAATCAGGGAATGTTATATTCATGGGATCTACTCAGAAGAAAAAGAAAGTATGTTGTGGATGATGCTATCTGCCCCAAATGCTAAATAAGTTGAGCATTTTTAATAACAGAAGTTTATTCTTTGACTGAAAATCAAAGCTTACATATATCTCTATCATAAGATTTACTCGAAATAACTCAGTTAGACCCTAAAGCAAAAATCAGGAGTGTAAACATTTATAAGTAATGACATGAAGATTCAGGAGTCCTTAAATCCATTAAACTTTATTTCCCTCTGTGAAAAGTGCCATTATTGGACTGTGCTGATGATATGGTATATATATATCCCAGTCCATTACATAAATTCATATCTAGTTATGTGCTCCTGCCTAATCAACCTATAAATAGCCATCTGACAGCCTCTGTAATCACATCATGTCACGTTACAGTCTGCCTCAAATGCAATGCCATTAGTCACTCTCAGTACTGCTGGTGGTTTGCTCTAAACATGGTTTGAAATCTATCATTCTTCTTGTGCTAATAACATCTAGGCTTTTGTTTTTATTCATTCCAAACATAAAGGTAGAGTAGGAATCATTAGGATACCCATGCTGAACTGGCCATGGCAGGCTGAGGTCTGCCTAGCTCTGCTTTCTACATGAAGCTTCCCATAAAGCCTATTACCCAAATATGTACCTAATTCTGAAAAAAGTACGGAGAATTTATAGCTGAGCAACTAATGGACGGTAAATAATTTCACAAAGTTTGCATATTTTTAATTGCTACAAGCACCATCTTTTTAATCTTAAAATTATTCTGAGGTCATAATTTTGTCTATAAATATCTTGGATAGATTCAACATGCCCCATTTGCTTGAATTTCATGAGATCTGAAATTTTAGACAGTGTTTGATGTTCTTCTCAGCCATAATTATAGTTAAGTAAATGTTGGGAGTAACTTGATATGTCTGTAATTTTCTGCTTAAGATTCTTGAATTTAGACATAAGTCTTCCTGACAACAATACAGAGACAATGAACCCCAAAAGGAGTCAGCACAATGATTTAATTTTTTAATGAAAATTCATTAAAAATTTAAAGAAGCATTCACAGATAGAATCCTTCTGTAAACATGCAAAACTTGTATAATTATAAGTGCTTCATAAATTTGTGATTTGGCAGCAGCACAATGGATGCTAAAGAGGTAGCAACCCGAGAAGAGGTGTAATGGGAAAAGACTGCTAGGACACAAAATATAGATGGTCAAGCTAATACTGTGTGTTGTCATTTTCTGTCAGTTCCTGTGCATAGCACATGTGAGAGTGGAGAAAGTTACATTTCCTTCAAAGGGAGAAAGTCTTTGTTCATACCTGGGGTAAAAAAGGTGCTATGATTTACCATTACTTTATTAATTGTGTAAGTAATTTGGATAATGCACATACATTAGTAACTAGTAAATATTTATTGCAAGAAGTTACAGGAGAATTGTATCTACCTGTGTCTGTGCATATGTCTTTGAAGGGTTCATTGTTCCCATAAAGTGAATGATTCAGTGACTCTGGACACAGGAATGATATCATATATGTGATGAGGTGTGCTAATAAAACATTAGTTATGCTATCAGGAAACCACAGCTTGAAGGCTCTTGAAGAAAAACAGAGAGCTGTAACAGAGACTCCTTGAAAGTTCAAGAATAGGATAATTGCAGAGACCTGGAAAGTGCAAGGAGGGAATAATACCAGAAATGCCAGATCTATTATCTGAAATCACAAATGGTCATTTCATAGTCATTAATGAAATGCCATGTTGAGAGCTGAGTGGAACTTGTTTCAGTATTAAAAGAGAACAAAGAAAAAGTGTTACACATATATGAGGCTTACATTACAAAATAAATTTGAATACACCTAAGTGTGAGCTGGGGAGAAACAAGCAGACAAGCTCAGTGTTAGGGAATGTATCAAAGCTCCCTAGGTACACCCAGAGTGAGAGGGAAGAATCAGCTTCAATGTTTCTCCCACAAAAGAACTTGAATACGTAGCCCCAAGATATTT
>JAKEPQ010000706.1:0-32924 GCA_024500445.1 Entomyzon cyanotis | reverse complement strand
GGAGAAGTCTTCCTCACGCTCAGTGTCCATGTAGAAAAGCTTCTGCCCTTTCTGAGATTTTGTGAGTTTTTATAGGATAAGAATATGCCAAGGGGGTCACTAAAAATTTCTCACATTCTCTCTACATTCCACAGGGTAGTGTCTTTTCAGACTTTTGGACGCCACCAGGTAGCTCTGATTTAGGCTGTTAACCTAATCTGAGCCATCCATCTCCTGCGACCAAGCAGGGAGAGAGAGAAGGGGGGAACCATCCTGCCACAAGGAGGACGTCATCAGGTTATTCTGTATTAAGGAGGGGAAACAAGAAACAGAGTATATTTGAGACTTTGCAAGAAGAAATATTAGGGCTCCATGGCACTGACCTCCAAGGACTACCAGACAAAGAGCATCAACAGCAAACAGACAACACCTTGGAGGAGGTGCCATGGAATAGCTTGGGTTGAAAGAGACCTTTAAAGGTCATCTGTGGCTAGCACAGGTCTTTCTCGTGAGAACATTCTGCTGTGTTTCATAAACAAAGATAAAGTTTGGATGTTTTGCAAACAGTGTCTCGAGATTTGGACAGTTCAGGCCTGGCCAATTAGGCCTAGGGGGAGGTTTCTGGCTGACCAATCTGGGTGACCTCTGAAAAGTCTATATATATGGAAATCAAAATAATAAACGCACTTTTTTCTTGCCTCACTGAGAACCTGGGTTTTTTCTCTGCTAGCAGCTCAACAGCGACAGTCATCTAGTCCAACCCTCCTGCAATGAGCAGGGACATCTTCGACTAGATTGGGTGACCTTGAATGTTTCCAGGGATGGGGCATCTACAACCTCTCTGGGCAACCTGTTCCAGTGTTTCACCAATGGTCTCTGGTAACTTGTGGCAGCAGGATATCACTCCCCCCCCCCATTTCCTTGTATGTACCAACCAGCAACAGACACAAAGTCCTGGCAGTGGATGAAGCCAAAGAACAAGACTCATGGGAAGAAACCACACAAGTTGCACACACTAAAAGCTGCAAAAGAAAGCGGCAAGTGCTAGTAGCAGTTGAATCTCTGCTGAGAGGCACCAAGGCACCCATCTGTTGGCTTGATATACAGTCAAGGGAAGTTTGCTGCTTGCCAGGAGCCAAGATCCAGGATGTCACAGAGAAACTGCCACAACTGGCTAAAAGCGCAGACTACTATCCACCGCTTCTTTTCCACATGGGCACCAATGACATGGTAAAGCATAGTCTGGGCAAGATCAAGCAGGACTTGAGAGCTCTGGGGGTGCAAGTGAAGGGGACAGGGGCCCAAGTGATCTTTTCCTCTGTCTTGCTAGTCAGGGATAGAGGTGCAGGCAGAACTCGATGCATCATGCAGATCAACACCTGGCTTGGTGGCCAGTGTTGTCACCAGGGTTTGGGCTTCTATGATCATGGGATGTTCTTTGACTAATATAGCCTATTGGGGAGAGAGGAGATCCACTTATCTAGAAGAGGAAGGAGAATTTTTGCTGGCAGATTGGCTTAGTGAATTGTGCTTTAAACCAACGAACTTGGGGAGTGGAGTTCAAAGCTGTGACACTTGTGTACTCACAAGCAACAGGGTGGATAAGTGCACCTACTGTAGTAATGAGGAATGCCTCCCAACCCTCCAAAAAGGTTCCACCAAAAAGGCGAAACAGTCAATAGTACAACTGAAGTGTATCTATACCAATGCACGGAGCATGGGTGACAAAAAGGAAGGCCTGAAAGCCACTGTGCAGCTGTACAGCTGGAAACCTATGATTTTGTCACTATCACTGAAACCTGGGGGAACGAATCACACGATGGAATGCTGCAATCGATGGCTATAAGCTGTTGAGGAGGGACAGGCAAGGAAGGAAAGAAAGGAGGGAAGGGGGGTGCCCTCTGTCACAACCTGGAAGTGGGCTCAATGTTCATTGTAAATTCTCACCAGTCCAGACAAAGACACCAGTCCATGTGTCAGGGAACTCTTATGCTTTATTGTATAATGCCTTAACTCTGACAACTAGCCTGCTATTTAGCCTTGGAAGTGTTGGCTAACAAGCTCTCGACTTTTATAACTAACTTTAACAAGCTCCCGACTCCCGCAACAAACCTCAGGTATGGAGTAAGGGGTAGAATACAATTGTTGCACTTGTCGGGATAAAACAAGAGAGGGGGAATAAAAATGGAAAACAGAGAAAGAGAAGAAAAAAGATCACTAGTCCTTAGATCCCACATTCTTCCTGCCTCCATGGATCGTCTGGATCTGGAGTTGACAAAGGGAGAGAGAGAGAGAGAGAGAGTGCGTGAGCAGGACCGATCCACTTCGTTTTATAGCTTACCTGGTGCACGCCTCTCGTGTAAAACAGATTTTTCGTGCCATTCATGCCACATTGTTCATGCATGTGCAGTCAGCCCTTTTGAGCCCTCTGGGAAGGGGAGTGTTGGGGGTCTGTGGTGGTCCTGGAGCCCCTTTTAGTGAGGTGCCTGGGACTCGACCCTTCTCTTGATGAAGGTGCACTGAGCATGAGCTTCAAGGCAGAAAAGGAAGTTGGCTCAGAACAGTGCTGCCCCACCTCCGCAGGACCCTCTCTTCCAATCACAACTTTCCTGTCGCAATGGTTATAATGTTTGAGACAAAACATGCTTACGTGCTTATGCCTGGTCCTCCACACCCTCTATTAAAAAAAAAATGGACTGATTGCACAGAGCTGTCTTTGAAAAACAGCAGTACACAGGTTGAGAGCCTCATGGCTTCACCAAGGGCAAATCGTGCCACACGAATCTGGTGTCCTTCTACGATTGAGTGACTGCATCAGTGGACAAGGGAAGAGCTACAAATGTCATTTACCTGGACTTCTGTAAGGCCTTTGACACAGTCCCACACAGCATCCTTCTCTCTAAATTGGATTCTTAGATGGATAACGAACTGTCTGGATGGTTGCATCCAGAGAGTTACAGTCAATGGCTCAATGTCCAAATGGAAACTGGTAACAAGTGGTGTCCCTCAAGGGTTTGTATTGGGACCAATACTGTTGAATATCTTCATCAATGACGTAGACAATGGGATTGCATGCACCCTCAGCAAGTTTGCAGATGACACCAAGCTGAGTGGTGCTTGAGGGAAGGGATGGCATCCAGAGGGACCTTGACAGGCTTGAGAAGTGAAGTACAACAAGGCCAAGTGCAAGGTCCTGCACCTGGTTTGGGGCAATCCCCAGTATCAGTACAGACTGGGGGATGAAGGGATTGAGAGCAGCCCTGTGGAAAAGGACTTGGGGGTACTGGTGGACAAAAAGCTGGATGTGAGCCGGCGGTGTGCGCTAGCAGCCCAGAAAGCAAATCATATCATCTAAAGAAGCTTGGCCAACAGGTCGAGGGAGGTGATTCTTCCACGTTGTCTTGGTTTGAAAGACAGGTGTCTGCCAAGAGAGGTTGAACTCTCCCCCAGGACAGAGAATGTGATTTCTTTTCCTCCCTCCCTCCGAATTATTCAATTTTGTAAATCAAGGGCTTTCAGGCAAAGGTATGGGAAAAAAGGAATATCAGTTCTTTACTAGTATCTATAAACAAGCAATAACAATAATAGCAACCAGAACTAGAACCAGAAAACCAATAGCAGATGGCTTGTGAGCTGCTGAACCTTTGCCCGTGTGGTGTAATCACGGTTGCAAGCAGCAGGGGCGCTGTTGAGCTCCCGGTCGGGCAGGGCAGGTGCGATGACTCCCGAGCGGCTGCAGGTGGCGCTGTGGCGCAGGGTCAGGTCAGGTAGTGGCAGCCGATAATGGCGGAGAGATGAGAAAGCAGGCAGCAAAGCAGCTCGGAGCGGCAAGCGGAGCGGCAGGGTCAGGAGTTGGCCCTCTCCCCAGCCAGCCAGCGAGGATTTTCTGCAGTCACAGCAGACGCCGCGGTCTCGTGCGGCAGAGGGCGGGGGCAGGCAGCAGGGGCCGCGGGACTCTCCCGGCAGCGGCTGCGAGGAAACGCAGCCCGGGGAAACGTGCCCTTTCCCGTGGGGAGAAAAGGTTGAATCCAAGCTCACCCAGTCAGGAGAAGAGAAAACAGGGCACAGTTGGATTCCCTCTGGTCCCAGCCGAAAAGCAAAGAGCAGCCTCTCCTCTCAGCGTTCGAACCACGAGAGCGCGAGACTCCCGTTTCAAGGGCCGGGTGTTCCCTTACCCTGCCTCGCCCAAGCCCACCTTTGTCTTTTGATTACTCTAAACATCTAACTATTTGTTGCTTAGTAACAGGAATGGGAAGAAATTCTCAACCCCCGACACACGTTAGAGCAGGTCCAGAGGAGGTCTACAGAAACGATCAGAGGGATAGAACACCTCTCCTGTGAGGAAAGGCTAAGAGAGTTGAGGATGTTCAGCCTGGAGAAGGATCTTTAAAGGTTCCTTCCAACCCAAACCATTTTACAATTCTGAGTTATTGTTAAAATCTGGGGGTTTTGCAAGAAATCCCAGCAGCAAGGAGAATGGCAGAACTAGGGGGAATCAATCATGAATGTCAAATAGAAAACAATAGGACAAGAATCTATTTTTGACTGCACAATGGATCTTGAGATAAATGCTTTTTGATAGAGCAGCCTATATTATGGGAGTTGGAACATCTGTCATAAGTAGCATTGCTCGAGGATATAGTGGGTCTCCTGGAACTGTGAACACATTAAGAGAGCATTTCTTAACCACTACAATTCATGTAAAGATGATAATTTCCCTCATGTGGTCAGCCCCTGAATTCCCTTTTATTTAATTTTCAATTTGGTGAGAGTTGAGATAACTGTACTTCAGGAAATGGATCTGATGCAAATGTGTTTTAAAGCTTAACATTGCATATACTGCTCCATATATGGTTCATACTTATGTTTAAAGCCCCTAGAATCCTAAAATGTTCCATTCAACTACTGTATCCCAAGCCTTGATTCATCCAGTTTTGCCTTAGAATCATTGAATTATTTAGATTGGAAAGGACCCTTAAGATCATCGAGTTCAACCGTTAATACTGCCAAGTCCACCACTAAACCATGTCCCTAAGTACCATGTGTAAACATTTTTCAAATACCTCCAGGGATGGTGACTCCACCACTTCCCCGGGCAGCCTGTTCCAATGCTTGACAATCCTTTTGGTGAAGACATTTTTCCTAATGTCCAATTTAAACCTCCCCTGGAACAACCTGAGACCATTTCCTCTCATTACTTGAGAAAAGAGACTGACATCCACCTCACTACAACCTCCTTTCAGGTAGTTGCAGAGAGCAATGTGGTCTCCCCTGAGCCTCCTTTTCTCCAGATTAAACAACCCCAGCTCCTCATAAGACCCTTCACCAGCTTTGTTGCTCTTCTTTGGACACACTCCAGGACCTCAACGTCTGTCTTGTATTGAAGGGTTCAAAACTGAACACAGTATTTGAGGTGTGGCCTCACCAATGCTGAGTACAGGGGGATGATCGCTTCCCTAGTCCTGCTGGCCATACTATTTCTGATACAAGCCTTGTTGAATCTCATATGATTGTCCTCAGCCCATTACTCCAGACTGTCTAGATCCCTCTGTCAAACCTTTCTATCCTCCAGCAGGTCAAGACTCCAGCCCAACTTGGTGTCATCTGCAAACTTACTGAGGGTGCCCTCAATCCCCTCATCCAGATCATCAATAAGGATATTAAACAGGACTGGCCCTAATACTGAGCCCTGGGGAATACCACTTGTGACCGGCCGCCAACTGGATGTAACTCCATTCACTGCCGCTCTTTGGGCCCAACCATCCCTCCAGTGTTTTGCCCAGCAAACAGTCCAAGCCATGAACAACCAGTTTCTCCAGGAGAATGCTGTGGGAGACAGTGTCAAAGGCTTTACTGAAGTCCAGGTAGACAACATCCACAGCCTTTCTCTCATTCACTAAGCTGGTCACCTTGCCATAGAAGGAGATCAGGTTAGTCAAGCAAGACCCGCCTTTCCTTAAACCCATGTTGACTGGGCCTGATCATCTAGTTGTCCTGTACGTGCTGTTTGATGGCACTCAGGATGATCTGCTCCATAACCTTCCCCAGCACCGAGGTCAGCTGCCCTTTAGTGCTGAAAGCATAAGCAAAAACTGTTTACCCATTTAGCTTGTGGACACAGCTCCATCCCCCAGGCCCAACCAGTAGTGAGATTGAGCCTGTATTTCCAGTAGGTCTCACACATATGCAATATGCATACATGCACACACAGCTGGTCACACAGCAGAAACACTCAGCATCCACATAAACCCAACCAACACCAATGGCGTCACCCTGTTCTCCTCTCTGATTGACCAGGATGGTGGTCTGTTAGTAGGAAATATATACGTATATGCCACGTGGTTCCCTCCAGTAGCTGGGCTTAGACAGTCTACACAGTAGCTGGCCCCTGGATCCCTGGTCTCCGCGGTTGCTGGTACAGACCTCCCTTGACAACACACCAACACAGATATGTGTGCCTTGGATGTCTCCAATAATTGGGTGTGGCTAGCACAGGTCTTTCTTGTGAGAACATTTTTGCTACGTTTCATAAACAAAGATAAAGTTTGGATGTTTTGCAAACAGCGTCTCCAGATTAGGGCAGTTCGAGCTTGGCCAATTAGGCCTAGGGGGAGGTTTCTGGCTGACCAATCTGGGTGACCTCTGAAAACTCTATATATATAGAAATCAAAATAATAAACGCACTTTTCTCTTTTCTTGTCTGAGAACCTGGGTTTTCTCTCAGCTAGTGGCTCAACAGCGACAATTGGGCATACACACTCAGTCCATCCAGTAGCTGCATCCTTGCTCTCCCCAGTTGCCTCACGCACAGACATGTATATAAAGGGGTCTCTTAGTCAACCCCCAGACCCTCTGGTTGGTCCCTCCAGCAGTTGGCTTGAACACCCTGGTCTCTCCAGTAGTCAACTCCTCCGGTTGTTGCATCCCCAGGAGCACACATGCACACCTGGCTCCCAAGCCACTTAACCCCCTCTCCAGCTAGTTAGGTAGTCATGCACCAACATGCGTACCTTCACTCGCTCCAGTTGCTGGCACCCCAGACACATGGGCCCTTATGACCCGTTGGTCTGACTCTAGCTGCTAGCATTTAGACCTCCGTGCACACATGTACACACAGAATAGAGAGTTCCTTCATCCAGGAAAAGAGGTAAAATGGATTTTAATGAGAGGACAGGACAGACTGCACCCATCAGGTGCAGGATATGGACAGACAAGCATACTGACTGACCATCTGCATACCCGTGACCGGCCCCTTTTATCCCTCTGTTTTCCCGTGCTTGTTTTTCCCCAAACCACATAGATCCCTCCCCCTGCCTTTGCTTCCTCCCCTAAGCATCCTATAATAAGTCTTGTGTGATCCCCAAACGCTCTTACCTTGCATCCCATAATGTGTCCCATATTCCCTAGGAAGTACTTCCCCATCCCCACCCCAGTCTGAGGTGATCCAGAGAGCCTCTCCCATTGATTCATCTTAGAATCATAAACTCATTTAGGTTGGAAAAGACCCTTAAGATCATCAAGTCCAACCATCACCATCTTGGCACCATCTTTGATGGGTGTCACCCCTGGACAATGACAATGGGACTGAAGCTCTCCTGGGAAAGGAGAGGAGCTGGGGCAGGGTGTCTCTTACTCTGCCTGTGCTATCGGAGTTCCCCTGCCCGCCATTGTGCCTCTGTGCTCCCTCCTGGGTGTGTGTGGAGATGAACCTTTGATGGGCTGATGGCTCTCCCACAATAGGCCTGGGCAGATTATTCTTCAGGTTACCCCACTTGCCATTGTTCCTCTGGAGCTGGAGACAAGCTTTTTTATCACATAACCTAACAGGGTGCTCTTTTCTTCCAAGAATGACTGTTACATTTATAAAAGCTGGTTTAAAATTTTCATTTAACTTTCTGAGTTGTAAAAGCTGTTTGGAGGTATGTCCAAATACATAGCCTGGGTGGCTAGACTTGTGGTGCTCAAATTGATGTTGGGATCATGCTCTGTTTATATACTATAGGTGGATACTGACAATTTTTTGATTTGGTTTTCTGGTGGTATTCATTATTGCAGCTCTGTTACTCTAAGGCTTCTCTGAAGCACCCTTGAAAGCAAGAGAAATATAGCTCTTGGCCAGGTAAATGCGTTGGCCAAGTGCTATACTTCTGTACGAGACAGTTACTTGTTGCAACTTTTGACCGGAGGAACGCCTTCATTGAGTATATTCAACAGGGAACTCTCCTGCTGTGTGCTCAAGGAATCAAAAATCCTGAACTCCTTAACTTCTGGAAAAGGTTAGATTGAAGTGACAACCCCAGCAAACTTCTTGCATGGCAAGAAGAGTGAGTTCTGTACATAAATCATGAGACTGAGTATAGTAGAAATTTCAAAAGCTCCACTGAACTTCACCTATGCGGACATTCAATGGGGAGTTCTAGGTTCCTTTAATTTATTCAAAATAACATTCTTTATGATGGGTTTAATGTGGACAACTTCTACAAAGGACCCTTAACCAAAGTTTTCTTATTCGACTTGAATCTATCCTTATGTCTTTTCTGTTCAAGAACTCTATTTTAGGGAGCACAAAAAGCCTGGGCAGATTAAGATTTGCCATCACCTATTCTTCCAAGTTTAAAACCAAACAACCCCCCCCTCTACTACACTCTCTATGTAGTTTCATCTTAACTGTTAGATGCAGGTATTATAGTAGAGAGTGCATGTGTGTGCATGTGTGTGCATGTGTGTGCATGTGTGGCGGCGGGGTTCAGAAGATCAAAGGATCTTGTCTGGGATCCTGCTCCACTATTTGAACACCCTCATGGTTAATAAAAACAAACAAGCAAACTCCTAATAACTAAACAGAATTTCCCATGTTCCAACATGTGTCCTTTACCTCTCATCCTATTACTGTGCACCTCTGAGAAGAGTCTGGCTCCGTTTTCTCTGTATCCTCTGGTCAGGTAGTTGCAGACAGAAATAATGTCTCCTGGCACCTTCTCTTCTGAAGGCTGAACAAACCCAGCTCTCAGCCTCTCTTTGCATGTCATGTGCTCAAGGCCCCTGACCATCTTGGTGACCCTCTGCTGGGCTTGCCCTTGATAATTTGAAACATTATTGACAGGCTGAGAAAGTTGGGGCTGTTCAACCTGGAGAAGAGAAGGTTACGTGGAGACCGCATAGCAACCTTCAACCTTCCAGCATCTGAAGGGCACCTACAAGGAAGCCGGAAAGGGAATCTTCATCAGGAACTGTAGTGACAGAACAAGGGGGAATGGCTTCAAACCGAAAGCGTAGATTTAGATTAGATGTTAGGAAGAAATTCTTTACTGTGAAGCTGGTGAGGCACTGGAACAGGTTGCCCAGAGAAGTTGTGGATGCCCCATCCCTGGCAGTGTTCGAGGCCAGGTTGGATGGGGCTCGGAGCAACCTGGTCTAGTGGAAGGTGTCCCTGCCCATGGCAGGGAGTTTGGAACTAGATCATCTTTAAGGTCCCTTCCAACCCAAACCATTCTATGATTCTATGATTCTATGATTTTACTGTCACATTACCTCTGCTTTCCTTTGAAACATTTAGAGGAGCTATACCCTTATTTTCACTGCAACAGAAGCTTATCTCAGTCTTCATAAGAAACAAGACAATAACAATACCAAAACTTAAAGATGTAGCAGTATGCAGTTCAGTATAATATTCAGTTACCATGGAAGTTTGCTTAAGTGAGTCATGCAAAAATGCTTCCAAGATTTCAGCCCAAACCACTACTGCAAACTCACTAGTAAGAATACAGAACTAATTATCACCAAATAAATTAACCAGCATACATTCAGAAGCGAAAGAAAGATATTACGTGCAAGTATACAGCATAGACATTTTCAGGAAGTGACCAAGTAGACTCCATCTTATTTCTTCAGAAAGAGAACCTTGAAATGAGAAGGGTCTGAGGAAAGACATATTACTAGCATGCAAAGAGCCATACAATAAAGAAATTAAAGAAACATCAATTAACTCTAAAATGTCAGATTAGAAAACAAAACTAAGACAGACAAGCAACATATAAGGCCACATGTTGTAAAGATGATGCTAGACTGCCATCTAATCTGAGGAAGGCCTTCCTTGCACAAAAGAAAAAATAAGGTGCAATCGGGAATAAAAATATATATATAGTCCATTTCCACCACACAACAGAGTGCAGTACAGACACCCCAAGTTAGTGCTGGAACTAGAATAATATAGTTGTATTAGTGCAATGTCGTTTCCGGAAGAGTTAAGTAGCTCTGGCAGCAATGCTAATTACCCAATGAACAATGCTACTGTAGTCCAGCTATACTTCTCCCAGAACCATGGTATCAGCTAATTCCTGATACCATGCCATTGCAATTATTTTTTGGTGTATATATATCAGTGGGAGCTAGTTCATTTGGAAAGTGCTACAGAGCAAAAATACTTTGGAAGACTACTAAATATAGAGATCAGTGTCAAATTTCAGCTAACATTTTTAATTTTATTATTATTTCTTCTTTTTAGAAATACTTTGAAGTACTTACTCTCTTCCCAAGTTGCTCGATTACTACTGTCTGGGCTGGACAGGAATGAAAATATTCAAATCATGCAAGAAAAGGCAAATAGTTTAAACCCCCTTAGTTTTTGCTAAGGAAAAAATAGTTGATAAAAATATTTCATAGAATCATAGAATGGCTTGGATTGAAATGGACCGTAAAGATCCTCTGGTTCCAACCCTTCTGCCATGTACAGGGACACCTTCCACTAGACCAGGTTGCTCAGAGCTCCATCCAGCCTGGCCTTGAACACTGCCAGGAATGGGGCATCCACAGCTTCTCTGGGCAACCTGTTCCAGTACCTCACCAGCCTCACAGTAAAGAATTTCTTCCTAATATCTAATCTAAACCTACTCTCTTCCAGTTTGAAGCCATTCCCCCTTGTCCTGTCACTACATGCCCTTGTAAAAAGTACCTCTCCAGCTTTCTTGTAGACTCCCTTCAGGTACTGGAAGGCCGCAATTAGGTCACTCCGAAGCATTCTCTCTTCCAGGCATTTGTGCTAATATGCCTTAATTCACTGGAACGGCAAGTGACAAGCAATATTTCAAAGCACCTAAGACTTAATCGATGATTGTGTAGACTAGGAGTCCAATGTGTGCAATATTTTTTATGCAAGTTATTGGACTGATGTATAACCACCTAATGGAGATATAGAAGGTACTGCCGTTTCATTCAGCAATCATGATGATACATATACCATCACAACTATCAGAAAAATGTCTTCATTGCCATAGTACGTGTCAAAGCTGCTGATATCGTGTATTTTGTCAAGTAGTAAACTTGCTGTCAAAGCACACCTCATAGCGTATCCCTGGAGGACCAATTCAGTATCAACGACCAAAAGAGCCAGATAACTAGCTCCCTAATAGACTAAAACAACAGCAAAGTTGGTCATACTAAACTTATCTGCTACAGGGGAGCACCTATTTAACCACTAAGCAATTTTGCAGGGCACAGCTAAGAGACTTGGCAGCTGTCGAGGCAGGGGGCACAAAGGAGGCCCAGAAAGTGCTCCAGAGAGAGTATAGGGTCTGCTTAAAGCTCTGTGACAATGGCAGTGACATGCCACAGAACTCAGTCCCCAGCACTGGGTGGAGCAAGTAGTCCTGGTATGGCAGAGCTTGACTCAGACACAGAGCCCTGGAGGGAGGATGCATCTGCCCAGGTCTGGGGCTGGAGGAAGTGCCTGGGGCCTCTCCCTGGGAGTGGGGGTGATGGTGGCATCACCTGTGAGAGACATGCTCTGGTCGAGGCACTGAGTCAGCAGATAAAGGAGCTATGGGAGGAGGGGTGCAGGCTGTGTGGCATTGAGGAGGATGAGCAGGAGATGGACAGGGACTCTACAGAGGTGAGAGCCTGAGCCGCATGATGCAAGGAAGGAGGGATGGCTAGCGGTTACACTTGAACGAGAGCAGGATGGATATACCCAGGTGTGTGGGGGGGGGTGTGTGTGTGGGTGTGTGTGTGTGTAAGGAATGTAGGGGTGTGGAGCTTGAAGCTTGTGACTTCTGGCAGCAGAAGAAAGGCTCCTTCCCTACCTGCAGATCTGAATTTACAGAACCGGTAGAGTACCTTGGTAGTCAAAGAGGAGAAACCAGCTCTGAGGGAGGCTTCAGAGCCAGCTGGGCCCAAACTATTGTGGTAGGTTGACCTTGGCTGGCTGCCAGATGTCCACTCAGCTGCTCTCTCACTCCCCCTCCTCAGCAGGACAGGGGGAGAAAATAAGATGAAAAAGCTCGTGGGTCGAGATAAAGATAGGGAGATCACTTACCAATTACCGTCACGGGCAAAACAGACTCAACTTGGGAAAAAATGAAATTTAATTTTATTGTCAATTACAAGAGAGTTGGATGATGAGAAACAAAACCAAAAATTAAAACAACATCTTTCCCCCACCCCACCCAGGCTCAACTTCACTCCTTCATTCCTGACTCCTTTACATCCACCTCCCCACCCCCCTGAGCAGCGCATGGATATGGGGATTTGGGGGTTGCAGTCAGTTAATAACACTTTGCCACTCCTTCCTTCTCACACTTTTCCCCTGCTCCAGCACAGGGTACCACCCACAGGCTGCATGGAAATACCTGCTCCACTGTGGTCTTTTCCATGGGCCACAGTGGAATATCTGCTCCAGCACCTGGAGCACCTCCTCCCCCTCCTTCTCTGCCCTCAGTGTTCACAGGGACGTTTCTCACACTTTTTTTCCCTCTCTTCTCTGCCATGCATCGTTTTGCCCTTTCTTAAGTATGCTTTCATAGAGGCGCCACCAGCTCTGGCCTGCAGTGGGTTTGTTGTGGAGCTGGCTGGAACCAACTGTGTCTGGCACAGGGTAGCCCCTGGTCTCTTCTCACAGAAGCCACCCCTGCAGCCCCACTCCTGGCTACCAAAACCTTGCCCTGGTACACCCAATAGAACTGTGCATTAGCACCAAGAGGGAACATCGGATGACTGCAGTTGGAGTCTCCCTTCTGCAGGGCACCCATCTGCTGACCAGACATAGGATCATAGAATAATTCAGGTTGGAAGGGACCTCAGAAGGGTCCTAGTCCAACATCCTGCTCAAAGCAGGGTCAAGGCTGCATTCAGGCCAGGTTGCTCAGGGCTTTATCCAGTCAGATCTTGAAAACATCCAAAACCAAAGATTGCATAACCCCTCTGGGCAACCTGCTCTACTGCTTGATTGGCTTCATTGTGAAAAAGGTTTCTCCTCATATCCAGTCAGAGCCTCTCTTATTTCAGCTTATTCCCATTGCCTCTCATCCTCCCATCATGCACCACTATGAAGAGCCGGGTTCTGTCTTCTTGTAGGAAAGAATCTATCACAGGAGGTTTGTTGCTTGCTGGAGGCCCAGATACAGGATACTACTGAGAGGCTGCCAAGGTTCATCCAGTCCTTTGACCTGTCACCCCTTACTGCTCATTTGTGTGGATGCTGTTAACACTGCACAAAAAGAGACTGACCTAGACCAAATCACAAGTGACAACAGAGGTCTGGGAACAAGGGTGAAGTACGTGGGAGCCCAGATGTTCTTCTCAATACTGCAGGTGAAGGGAAAAGGCTCCGATAGGAGCAGATGCATCCTATAGGTCAACACCTGGCTGCACGGCTAGTGTCCATGGGATCCTAATTGATTGATGGGGACTGCTGAGAAGGAACAAGAACCACCTGACAAAGTGGGGCATCTTTGCCAACTTGGGGAGAAGGACTTTGAACTAGGTCTGGCAGGTCATGATGACCAAAGTCTGAAGAGAAATAAAGGAACAGAGGCATGGAGAAAGCACCCAGGGGACAGGTAGGCCCTCACTTTGTCTGTGAAAGCAGCACAAGTGGGAACCCATCTCAAATGCCTACACATAAAAGTATGCAGCGTGGAGGGAGGACACACATGACAAAACCAAGCAAAGTCAATATTCTGGGCACAGTAGCAGGGTTCTGTTCTCATGGAAATTACAGAGAAGTGGGGAATAGGTCACATAAATGAAGTACAGCCGTGGATGGATGAAGCTCTTCAGAAAGGACAGGCTGAACAATAGGCAGGGAGAGGTTGTGCTCTGTGCAAAGGAGTAGCTCAAACACACACAGCTTTGCCTTGGAGCAGGGGAGGAGCCAGTCAAGAGAATGGAAGTACAAGTCAGAGAACAGACCAACACAGGTGATGCCCAGGTGTACTAGTTTGGACTGGGATAGAGTTAAATTTCTTCATAGTAGCCTGTATGAGGCTATGTTTTGGGTTTGTGCTGAAAACAGTGTTGATAACACAGGGGTGTTTTAGTTATTGCTGAGCAGGGCTTACACAGCATCAAGGCCTTTTCCGCTTCTCATGCTGCCCCACCAACGAGTAGGCTGGGAGTGGACAAGAAGTTGGGAGGGGACACAGCTGGGACAGCTGACCCCAACTGACCAAAGGGGTATTCCAGACCATATGATGTCATGCTCACCAATAAAACCTGGGGGGAGAAGGAAGAATGGGGGGACATTTGGAGTTATGGGGTATATCTTCCCAAGTAACTGTTATGCGTGATGGAGCCCTGCTTTCCTGGAAATGGCTGAACACCTGCCTGCCCACGTGGAGTAGTGAGTGAATTCCTTATTTTGCTTTTTGCTTGCGTGCGCAGTTTTTGCTTTCCCTCTTAAACTGTCTTTATCTCAACTCACGAGTTTTCTCACTTTTACCCTTCCGATTCTCCCCCCATCCCACTGGGTGGGAAGCAAGCAAGCAGCTCTGTGGTGCTTAGTTGCTGGCCAGGGTTAAACCACGACACTGGAGAGATGTCGGCTGTAGACCACCTGATCAAGAGGAAGTACAGGAAGCCTTCTTTACACAACTGGAAAAAGTCCACACGATCCCAGGCCCTGGGTATTCACAAAGGACTTTGACCACACCAGTATCTGATGGAGAGGCAACATGAAAGGACAAAAAACAATCCTGGAAGTTTTTTGAGTGTGTTGAATACAAACTCTTGATGGAGATAATGAGCCAACTAGGGGAAAATGTTGGACCTGTCACCCACAAACAAAGAACAGGTTGGGGACATAAAAGTCAATGGCACCCATGGCAACAGCCACGATGAGGATGAAGCTGAAGATCCTGAAAGAAGTGAGTGAGCGAGACACATCGCAAAATTACCTCTCTGGACTTCAGGAGAGCAGATTTTGGCTTGTTAAAGGACTTGCTTGGCAGGATACTATGAGAGACTGTCCTAAAGGGCAAAGAGCTCAGGAGGGCTGGTTGATCCTCAAAAATACAACTTCCTCAAAGCACAAGAATAATCCACTCAGACATGCAGGAAGTTGAGCAAGCATGGCAGAAGGCTGGCATAGATGAACAGGGGATTCCTGACTGAGCTCAAAGACAAAAAGGAAGTACGCAGAAGGTGGGAGCAGGGAATGGCTCCCCAGGAGGAATATGGAGATGTATGCAAGGGTTGAGTTTAGCCGAAGCTTGGCTGGAGTTGAAACTAGCAAGAAATGTGAATGGCAACAAGAAGGGCTATTATAAGTACAGCATCAGCAAAAGAAAGGCTAAGGAAAACATGTGCCCACTGCTCACTGGAGCATGGAATCTAATAGCTAAGGACATCAAAAAAAACTAAGCAACTCGGTGCCTTCCTTGCCTCAGTTTTTTACAGGTAAGGTTGGCCCTCAGGTCTCCCAGATTCCTGAACCTAGTGGCAGACTCTGGGGCAAGGAAGTGTTACTCACTGTAGAGGAAGGCTGAATTAGGGAGTGCTTCAGCCAACTGGACATACACAAGTCCATGGAACCAGACGAGATGACCCTGAAGGTTCCTGATGACTGGAAAGAGGCAAACATCACACCTATTTTCAAGAAGGAGAATCCAAGGAGATAAAGACTGGTAAAACTCACCTCAGTGAAGCAGAGCTGCTTCCTATGCAGTCAGCCTCCAGCCTGTACTGTTGCACAGGGTTAGTCCAGCCCAGGTGCAGGATTTGGCATTTGTTTTTGTTGAACTTCACGAGGTTCCTGTCAGCCCATTTCTCCAGACTGTCCAGATCCCTCTGAAAGTCAGCCCTGCCCTCCAGCATGTGGACTGCTCCCCCGCCAATTTTGGTGTCATCTGCAGATTTCCCAAGAGCATACTTTGTCTCCTCATCCAGGTTGTTAATGAAGACATTAAACAGTATTGGTTCTAGTACTGATCCCTGAGGGACCCCGCTAGTTACTGGGCCCCAGCTGGACTTTGCACCACCGATCACAACTCCGAGCCCATGCATGCCATCTGATCCCATGAGCTTGTGTATGTCCAAGTGGGTTAAGTTGTTCCTAGCTCTTTCTTCCTCTACCGTGGCTACTGCTTCACTCCCCCAGACTCTGCTAGGATGCTCAGGGACCTGGGAAGCCTGAGGGAAGACCTTACCAGTGAAAACTGAGGCAAAAAAAGGCACCGAGTACCTCAGCCTTTTCCCTATTGCTTGTCGCAAGGTCCCCTGCCCCATTGAACAATGAGCTCACGCTCTCCTTAGTCTTCATTTTGCTACTCATGTACTTAGAAAACCTTTCTTGTTGCACTTTACCTCACTTGCTAGGTTAAATTCCAGCTGAGCTTTGGCTTTCCTGACTGCATTTCTACTTGCGCACGCAGTGTCTTTATATTCCTCCCAAGTTGCATGCCCCTGCTTCTACATCCTGTGTACTGTTTTTTTTTTTTGGTGGGTTTTTTTTGGGGTTTTTTTTTTTTTTTGTGTCTGAGTGTCGCTGTTGAGCCACTAGCAGAGAAAAAGACTCGGATTCTCAGCGTGGCAAGAAAAGAGAACTTTATTATTTTGATTCCAACTTATATATAGACTTTTCAGAGGTCACCCAGATTGGTCAGTCAGAAACCTCCCCCTAGGCCTGATTGGCCAGGCCTGAACTGTCTAAATCTCGAGACACTGTTTTAATAACATCCAAACTTTATCTTTGTTTATAAAACACAGGAGAAAATTCTCATGAGAAAGACCTGTGCTAGCCACATCTGAGCGCAGTCAGGAGTTTCTTGTTCATCCATGCTGGATTTCTGCCACACTTGCTTGACTTCCTGTACATTGCAAATGGACCGTTCTTGTGCTCTGAGGAGTTTGTCCTTGAAGATCAACCTGCTCTCCCAGGCACCCTTGCCCTCCAGGGCAATTTCCCGTGGGATCCTGCCAAGCTGGTCTCTGAATAGGCCAAACCCTGCTCTTCTGAAGTCCAGAGTTGTAATTCTGCTGTTTATCTTGATCACGCCTCTCAGGATCTTAAACTCCACAGTCTCACGGTCACTGCAGCCAAGGCTGCCCTCGACCTTCACACCATCAACCAGTTCTTCATAAGATCATAAAATGTTGTCCTTCCTTGTTTGTGAGTAGCAGGTCCAACAGTGCATTTTCACTAGTCAGTTCATTGATCACTCGCATCAAGAAATAGTCTTCTATACACTCCAGAAGTCTCCTGGATTGTTTGCCCCCTGCTGTATTGTCCTTCCAGCAGATAGTGGAGTGCTTAAATGAGTACGAAGGCCTGTGACTGTGAAGCTTTCTCCAGCCGCCTAAAGAAGGCTTCATCTACCTGTCGCTGTTGAGCGGCTAGCTGAGGAATGACCCAAGTTCTCAGACAAGGAAAGAGAGGAGAAGAGAGAAGAGAACTTTATTGTTTTGAATTCCATATATATAGAGTTTACAGAGGTGCCCCAGATTGGTCAGCCCGAGACCTCCCCCTAGGCCCAATTGGCCAAGCCCGAACTGACCCAATCCGGAGAAGTTGTTTGCAAAACATCCAAACTTTATCTTGTTTATGAAATATAGCAAAATGTTCCCACGGGAAGGACCTGTGCTAGCCACATCTACCTCTTCTGGATCAGGAGGTCTGTAGCAGACACCTAGTACAGCATCACCTGTGATGGTCTGTCTTCTAATCCTTTCTCACAAGCTTTCAGCTGCTTTGTCACCTGTCCTAAGGTAAAGGTCCATGCATTCAAGCCGCCCCCTCGTGTAAAGCTTAACCCCTCCTCCTCGTCTGTCTACCCTATCTTTCCTGAAGAGCCTTCATCACTCCATTGGAGCATTCCAATCAGGAGAGCTATCACCATACCTCCATAATCCAAATGAGGTGATAGCTCTGCAACTGTGTACAGACTTCTAATTCCTCCTGCTTGTTCCCCATGCTAATATGCGTTTCTGTTCAGGCTTTTGAGATGGGCCCTGAGTCATGCTGGTTTTACAGGGTAAGTGCGAGAGCCTCTCCTGTCATGCTGTCCCCCCAGATATGTTTGTTCTGCCCCTTGTGCCTTCATTTCCCTTCGGGTTACAGTAATCCTCCCCTGGTGATGCCTTAAATCGCTAGTAAAATTTTTAGACGCAGACACACAGTTTAGGAAAGGGGTTTTACCTTGGTTTAATAGGATCCCAGATGCGCACCGACGAACAAGCAAGCCCCGACGATATCCCCCGTATACAATTTATGGACAGCCCAGATTAGAATACCTATCTAAAAGTCTCCAATAAGAAGTCTAACCAATGAAGTAATTGCCCCCTTATTAAAATTACCTCCCCCAAAAGATTACTACTTAGTTTACAAAAAACATGTCTCAGTGATGGGGGCCCTGTTCAAGGTTGTGCGTCATGCTTTTGAGATTGTGGGTATGTTTCGTCTTCCCCAAAGGATTCTGAGCAGGGCAAGGGGTACTAGGGTGATAGACATGTAGGGTTAAGATACAGGGAGTAAAAAGTACAGGAACGGGGAAGGGTAAAAGGTTATATATAAAGGATATATATAAAGAGAGTATAAAAGTAAAAAAATACAAAAACCCATCAGGCATCACTGGCATACCTACTTTAAAGCCCACTTCACTCAGTTAGCAAGTCTGTTTGCAAAAACACTCTTGTCCCACTTTGTCAGATGTATCCCACCCTCGCTGCTCAAAAAGGGTCCCATGGCCATAGGAGCCAAAGCCCTGCCTGTGACACCAGCCGCACAGCAAGGTCTTGACCTACTAGATGAGTCCACTTCTACCTGAGCCTTTCCTCCTCACTGTCAGTATTGAGAATACCACCTAGGTCCCCATGCCCTTCACCCTCACCCCCAGAGTTCTGTAGTTACTTGTGAAATACTCCAGGTTACCCCTGGCAGTAACACTGGTGCCCACATGGAAGTGCAGGAAGGGGTAATAGTCTGAGAGTCAGACAAGCCTTGGCAGTCCTTCTGCAACATCATGGATCCTGGCCCCTGACAAGCAAAAAATCCTCCAGAGACATCAGCTTGGGTCAGCAGATAGGTGTCTCTGTCCCCCACAGGAAGAGGTCTCCAATCACTGTCACTTTCCTTTTTCCCTTTGTGCAGACGCAAGGCTTGGGCTCAGTTGGCTCTGATGCCATACCCTGAAGGGTCTTGTTTGTCCTCATCGGTGCCCAGGACACTATACCCAGGGCAGTTGCAGGTCTGCAGGTGGAGCAGGAGCCTTTCTTCCATTTGTCCAGAAGTCACAAGCTTCCAGCCTTCTCCATCTTGACAGCCACCCTCAGCTCCCTGTTTGACCATGGTCTTTAGCTGTCCTTCCTTCCTTGCTGTGTGTGACTCAGGCCGTTGTCTCTGCAGAGTTTCTGCAAAGACCCTGTCAATCTGCTCATAGTTCTCCCTGATGATTTGCAGCCTGCTCACTTCTTCCTGCATCTCCTTCATCCTGGTGACTCAACACCTTGACCAGAGCACATCTCTCACAGGAGATGCCACCCCTGCCCACAGTCCCACGGAGAGGCCTCAGGCACTCTCTGTGGCCCGAGACCTGGGAAGTGCCATCCTCCCACCCTACCCCAACTGTTTGGATCAGGGTCTCCAGTGTGCCAAGGGCATTATCACCAGTCAGTGCTGGGGAGTGTGCCCTGCTTCATGTTGAGACCATTGCTGTACAATCTCCAAGCAGCCTCACACAGTCCTCAGCATAAGTGCCTGTCCTCTCTGTACCACAGTCGTGCTAATAACTGCTGCAACAACTACCACGTCACTATCTGCTGCTCTCTGTGAGGCGGATTCTCCCTAATCAGGAGTCAGCCTTTCTGTGTGCAACCTGCTGTGCAAACTGAGAGCAGCCCCTGCAGCGTCCCGGGTGCCCTGCACCACAAACTGCCCCTGCTAGTGGCTGCATCTCTGTTTGCAGTGCTCTGGTCTGCTGCGCTCCCTAAGGAGCAACTAAATAACAAAATCATTGCATGCTTTGTAGAGGCTAGGAATTTCTATGTGTTTGGAAGATGTCATCTTTTTCTTGTACTTGTAGATGCGCAGTATACTGAAAGAGTGATGACAGATGCACCAAGTATAGCTGTTTATTGGTGGTGCATCAATCAAAAGATGTTAATGAGGCCCTAGGTTTTAAAAGTATGCTAAAAAGGAAGAAAAAATGGAAGTGAATTTTACTAAGGGAATGTATTGGTTTGAAAACAAACCAGTGGGAGATCACAAGTCAAGATTGAAATTAAAAATAAGTGAAATAATACAAGGAAGAACACTGACAAAGTCAGATACAACCTAATACCCTGTTAGGGTGGTAGTAGCAGTCCAACTGAAGTAGTCCAGTTGAAGCGGTGATCCTGTGAAGGTCTAGTCTTCAGCTGAAGATCCAGTGGTAGCTCTTGTCCTCTGGGAACCCAGTAGACCGGGCTCACTCAGGCAGTTCCAAGGCCAGGTTATATCCAGGTGGGAACACCTGGCTCCTCCCTCCTGGGCAAAGCATCCCACAATGGGATGAGATAAGTCCATGAGTCACACGGTGGGTCCCTGATGGCCCATTGCCTGTCATCCGGGGTGGGTCGTTAGCAGCTGATAACAGCTAATGGATGGCCCATTGCCTGTCATCCGGAGTGGGTCATTAGCAGGTGATAGCAGCTAACGGCCCACAGCTGGTGGTAATAGAATACTTAAACACATCTATATTGCAACCTAGGACAGGGAACCTGACTGTTTTCTAAATTACTGGAGTTAGAAGAGCTAGTGGAATGAAAAAAATCTGTTATTCCTGCTCTAAAGCAAGTTATTCTTGCTTCAGTACATATTCTAATATCCCTTTAGAGAGTCATTAATGACATATGTGAAGTAAAGCTTGACTAGTTATTTGCCTGTCAACTTCATAAATGTAAATTATGTACTGATGACAAATGTTCTTAAAAATATTATTTAAGATTGTTTACCAAATGTATATATTTTAGATTAATGCATTGTCTAGCCACCCCCATTTAGGGGAGTTGTCTTGAGCAAAGCTTTTCTCAATCTGCTATATAAACTGTTGTTGGATTGAAGGTCCTATCAAGCTTATCGGGGGACTTGCTCTTCACCCATTTCCTGAAGCTTCATTTCAGAGACAAATTGCAGTACTTATTTTGATAAAAATTGCCTTTTTTTTTTTTTTTTTAGGTTGAGTACTTAATTTTTCTGTGACTCATTTCAGTAATGTTTTCATGATTTCTGATGATGTAGGAGCTGACTACTGGGAAGAAGAAATTTTTTTATAGGTAATACTGTGTTCAGTAAGGATTTAAAGTGTCTACTGTATTAATTTCCTTTGAATGTGCACAGATTGTCCTTGTCTGTTCATTTATAGACCTGGGGTTATATCCTGAATTTTCTATAGCTGACATTTCTTTAGTACAACTTGGAAAGTTGGAACAGGCCAGAAAGTGTTATCTTAATTGCAGAGGGAAGGGTATGCTGGAGAAAGTGGTACTATGTTGTGGATATAGCTGTTTCCTTGCAGTAGCTGGCTATGAGAATGTAGCCTTACTGGTTATGAGCCCCTTGTAACATTAACTTTAGTGTAGTGTGTGTACTTCAGGAAACCACACCTTCTTGTAGCTTTTCTCTCCTTCTATAACAAAATAGAGCCCCTCAAGTACTGATTGTTTTCCAACTTGTGTTATTCTTTAAATCTTAATGAAGCTGTGTTTGGGCAGGACCAGGTCAGTTATGAGACCTTCTGGTGTTAACCAGCCAAGTGGCTTCTGCAAATTTTACATCCCAGCATTTCTATTTCCCAGCGCCCAGTGCCCTCAACATCTTTCCGGAGGTTTGTGGGTGATAGGGGATGTGATATGCTCTTGGCCCAGGAGTCTATGAAGTTGTTTCAGAAATGAGTCCCATTGTCTGACCCGATTCTTTCTGGGGTGTCCTGTTGCCACAGAACTGGCCTTTCATGACCCAGGATGGTGTTTCAAGTGGTGACAGGGTTTACAGGGTATGTTTCTAGCTACCCGGTAAGTTGATTCCACGCAGCACTTGCCTTGACAAGTTTGTGGCAATATAGTCAATATACCAGGCCTCGCCATATCAATATCCCAGCCACCACCCACTATTCCAGGGACACTTTAGTTGTGTGGCTCGCTTCATTGCAGTGAATTTTGCATTCATGGGTGACCTGTGTGATGGCCTCAATAGTCAGCTCCACCCCTCGATCACAAGCTCATCTGTACGTTGCATCTCTCCCTAGATGCCCTGATGTGTCTGTCTTGTATGGGAGACAGGAATTTTATGTGTTTTTGCAGTTTGACAGACTTTAAGATAGCTAGTTCCCCAAGACTTAGTCCCGTTCGCAAGATTCTTTGATATCTGGCCGATTTGTCTAAAAATACCATTTATTAAACACAGAAAATAACAAACATACAAACATAGAACAGATTGACACACATAAACACACAATGAATACATAATTGCAACACTATAATAGTTAAAAATGCAATTATGGGGTAAAACCTTGCTTGAACTATAAAAATAGTTAAAAATGCAAGAAATGCTTGCTTGAGCTAGCTGAAATGCAAGTTAAGAAAGGTACCTATAAGTTAGCCGGAATAATACAATTTAGGAAACTCGATGATCTTACCAAATCAAATTTTTGGAGCTGGGGATACATCAGCGTCCTCACCCAATCCCTCGGGAAGTAACCACAGAGCTTGCGTCCAAGCTCAGGGGAGAAGGCTTTACTTCACGCTCCAATGTCCATGTAGAAAGCTTCTACCTTTCTGAGATTTCGTGAGCTTTTTATAGGATAAAAGTGTGTATTTGTAGTCACTGAAAAATTCTCACATTCTCTCTACATTCCACAGGGGAGTGTCTTTTCAGACTTTCAGTCGCCAGCACTAGATAGCTGTTGAATAGGCTATCAACCTAAGTTGAGCCATCCATTTCTTGGGACTGATCAGAGAGAGAAGGGGGTGGGGGGAGCATCCTGCCACAGTGTCATGGGGCCTCCAAGCTATGAATCAATCACCCTTACTTTCCCAGTCCAGGTCCACCTGAGCCACTCCAATTCTGTTAGCCTGGTCTACCTGCTTGTTGTTTTGATGTTCTTCAGGGACATGATTCTTGGGCATGTGAGCAACTATGTGATGTGCCTTTACAGCAAGTCTTTCTACCCGGGCAGCAATGTCTTGACACAATACAGCAGCCCAGATGGGTTTACCTCCATACGGCCAGTCGATCTGTTTCCATTGCTGTAGCCACTCCCACCGGGCATTTGCCACCATCCATGAGTGCATACAGTACTGGCCACTGTTCTCATTCAGCAATAGCAATCTGTTCTCATTCAGCAATCTGTAGGGCCAGCTGGATGGCTTTCACTTCTGCAAACTGACTAAATTTGCCTTCTCCTTTGGAGGCTTCAACAACTTGATGTGTCGTTGCTTTCCACTTCCAATGGTTTCCTACGACACAACAGGATCTGTCGGAAAACAGAGCATATTGCCTTTCACCTTCTGATAGCTCATTATATGTTGGCGCCTCTTGGGCACAAGCCACCTCATCAGGTGATGCTCCAAAATCTCTGCCTTCTGGCCAGTCCACAATCCCTTCCAGGGTTCCTGGGTGGTTGGGGTTCCCCATTTGAGCCCATGGCATGATTAATGCTCCCCACTTACTCCATGTAGCATCAGTTGCGTGATGTGTAGAGCAGACGTTTCCTTTAAACATCCAATGTAGCACAGGCAATCACAGTGCCAAGAGGAGTTGTGCTTCTGTACCAACAACTTTTGAAGTGTATGGAATCTTATTGATCACACCTCTTGGGTCTGTGAAAACTTACGTCTTGCCATTTTATTCTCCAAAACTGGATGTCTTGTGCAGGTCCCTTGACCTTGCTTTGTCTTATGGCAAAACCAGCTTTTGGAAGAATCTGGATTATTCTTTTCCCTTTCTCAAACACTTCCTTTGCTGTGTTGCCCCACACAGTGATGTCATCAATGTATTGCAGGTACTCAGGAGCTTCACTCTGTTCTGGTGCAGTCTGGATCAGTCTGCGACAAATGGTAGGGCTGTGCTTCCACCCCCGGGGCACTTGATTCCAGGTGTACTGGACACTCCTCCATGTGAAAGCAAACTGTGGCCTGCATTCTGCTGCCAAGGGGATCAAGAAAAACACATTGACAATATCAATTGCGGCATACCACTTGGCTGCCTTCAACTCCAGTTCATATAAGACTTCTAGCATGTCCTTTAATGGCAGCATGACTTTGTTCAGGTCACAATAGTCCACTGTTAACCTGCACCCTCTGTCAGAGTTTTGCACTGGCCGTTTGGGACTACTAAAAGGCAAGCAAATCTTTCTGATCACCCATTTGCTCTCCAGTTGACAAATCAACTCATGGATGGGAAACAGGGAGTCTCGGATGATGCAATATTGCTGCCGGTGCACTGTCGTAGCAATTGGCATCTGCTGTTCTTTGGCTCACAGCAACCCGACAAGAGAGGGATCCTCTGAACGTCTGGGCAAGGTAGACAGTTGTTTAGTCTTCTCTGTATCCAAAGCAGCTACAACAAAGGCCCACTGGTATCCTTTTGTGTCCTTGTAGTACCCTCTCCTAAGGTAGTTTATGCCAAGGATGCACAGAGCCCCCGGGCCAGTCACAATGGGGTACTTTCACCACTTGTTCCGTTAGGCTCGCCTCAGCCTCCAACATAGATGACAATTGGGACCCCCCTGCCAGTCCAGAAATCCAGATGTGTTCCACCCCCTTGTACCCCAATGACATTGGGGTACATTGTGCACTAGTGTCCACCTTATACTCCCTGGGGTCTGATGTGCCAGGCCATGGAACCCGTACAGTCCAGTACACTCAGTCATCCCTTTCCACTGCCTGGCTGAAGGCAGTGATTTAGGGTAAAATAGAAATTACTAATGTAAAAGAGCTAGAAGCTGGATAATAGTAATAATAATATTTTTGAACTGATTTAGAGAGCCAGATATTGGATAATGATTTACTAAGATATGCCTGCTGCAATTCATTTATTATTTTCTTGATGGATTTGTGCCTACCTGGTATCGGGGAGGATGGAGAGAGGAGAGCCAAGTAATTGAGAAAAACCACTGAGTGTAACTGAGCATCCCGCCCTTGGACCCCAAGACCGGTACGAGTTGGTTCTCAGGCTTGGACTAGGACCAAGGACCAAGGGAGCATGCGCAAGGGAACAGGGTGAACAGTTCATTGTGATGAAGAGTATGGATCCTGTCATAATTAATCATCGGGACCCTTGCCCACAATTAATCTGAAGACACTGCGCTTGCGCGGGCATATTTAAATGAACTTTGAACTCATTATAATACGAAGCGGGGATAGGTATTGAATATGTATAGGGGCTTTGTCTAACTTTATGCATATGTAATCTGTAACCTAATATAAACTTAGTGAAGTGCCGCTGAGGGCGTGCATGCCTTTGGAGGGGCTACCCCCCATGCACCCCAGCTGGAATAAACACATACCTACTTCATAACTATCTGAGTTGTGGAGTCAATTCCGTGCTTCAGCAGGGACCCTCTATTCCTCGTTGGAGTATTCACTATCCGACCCCTGTGGTGTCAGACAAGAAGCCCTTTCACCTAAATCAAGAGGAGAGGTGCACTCAGCCCTTCTTCTGCATCTGGGGGATTGCTGGTTGCCAGTTGCCTTCTACCATCTCAACAGCACCTGGAACAAAAGCCTTCTCGCATGGCCTCTTCTCAGCAGCTGTCCTCCTCTGCAAGTCACATATGTGAGCTTCTAGTTTTGAGGTGGGCTCACCATCCCACTTCCTCATGTCCTCCCTCTGGTCACGTAGGATGATCCTGGGGTTCCCTTTATGTCTGGCTGAGAGAGGCTGGCTCCGTGAGGCACCCCTGACAGCCAAGATGCTGGCCCACAGAGATGAGGAGGATGAGAGATTCTCTTTGGAATGCTGGAGCTGGTGGGACAGTCTCTCCACAGTTGACATATTGAAGTCTGGTCAGTTCATCATTGGCAGGGTGTAGGAGTACAACACTAGTGCGTTCCAGACAAACCTCCTCCACATGGCCTGTGTACACTGGATGTTATTCAGATCTTTGGAGACCTGGTTGCTGTCCGGGTCACTGTAGATGACTTTCACCACCATTAATTCTCTCAGATACTAGATGTCTTCCTCAGTAATAGTCCACTTCCCTTGGTAATTTACAAGATCATCCTTGAGGGGATATCTCACCTTCACACTCAACAGGAGTCACCTCCAGATACTGAGAATTGTTGCCTCTCTTCCGATCTCTTTGTCAATTTGCCAGTCCCAAGATAAGGATACCAGCTGCTGGGCTTCCTTACCCTCTAATTCCTGACTGTTGGCCCCCACTATCCCTGCATCAGAGCAATCAGGCAATTCACTTGCCTGGCTGAAGCCTGTAATCTTTCCACAGATCTTGAAGTTCACTTACTCAGGGTTAGGGACCATGTGGTTTCTGCCTCTTGGGTGAAGTCTGCCACTTCCTCCTCCTGTTTCTTTGTCAAAGAACCAGCTTCTTGATCAGGCCCTTCCTCCTCCTCCTCCTCCTCCTCCTCCTCCTCCTCCTCCTCACTTACTAATCAATGGTATGGACCTGTCAACTTGCACATCCAGTGTTTCTTTTTGACTACGGGGGTGATTACTGTAGTTGGGGTTTGGGTCCTTGTCTCAGCCACTGTGTCCTCAGATGTAGAGGCCCTCCTTCCTCTGCTCCTCTAATGGTGCTGAACAGAGGCTCAATAAGCACAGGTCATGCCCCAATACTGCTGAGTCTCATTGGGGTAGGCAAGGCACCCTTCTGGCAAGTAGCGCATCAATTCAATGGGATTGCATGCCTGTCCAGGCATAAAACCCCAGGCTATCAGAGGTGATAACCACCTTAGGCATCTGCCAAAATCCTCCCACACATCCTACTGCCTCAGGGCATGTCAACCTCCATTGAGGGGGGGGGGTGGTTTGAACTAGATGACCTTTAAAGGTCCCTTCCAATACAAACTATTCTATGTTTCTCTGTGGCCTCACCGACGAGTTGTTTCCTCTTATGCCAGGATGAAACCAGGTCCTACATACTCGACAAAAAGCCAATTATGTTTGTTAGATAACAGAATCAAACAGCTTACACAAGGATGTACAAGAACCTCTGGAGCCCATGCAACAGAGCCAGCTGCATCAATCCCAGAGAAAAGGGAGATGTAATCCCTCATTCTTCCCACAAGGTAGCTCACCCAGCACAGGAATTACATCAATGCCAGCCCAAGTACATTGCTTTTATCAAAATGTTCCCAGGCACAGCAAAATAGAGAGATAAGCAGTACAGCAAATAGCAAGAGTTGGAAGCAGCCACTAACAAGCCCTAAATGCTGTTGTACAATAGAGTGAACAAGCTCTGTGACCAGCATAAAACCCTGCCAATTAACAACTACAACAGCTATAGCATGCTCAGATTAAAACTGTTGTTAACTTGTGCCCCATGTTGGATGCCAAAAAGGGGTGTGGTGGGCTGATCCCCATTCCTGGAGTGTGTGCAAGAGAACTTCCTGACACAGCTGGCGAGTGAGCGAACTCGGGAAGGTGCCCTGCTGGACCTGCTGTTTGTGAACAGAAGACGACTGGTGGGTGATGTGATGGTTGTAGGCCGTCTTGGGCATAGTGAACAAGAAATTATATAGTTTTCCATTATTGGAGAAGGAAGGAGGGGTGACAGCAGAACTGCCACTTTGGACTTCCAGAGGGCAGACTTTGGCCTGTTTAGGAGACCGGGTGAGAAAGTCCTTTGGGAGGCAGTTCTGAAGGGCAAAGGAGTCCAGGAAGGCTGGACATTCTTCAAGAAGGAAATCCTAAAGGCGCAGGAGCAGGCTGTCCCCACGTGCTGAAAGATGAGCCAGCAGGGAAGATGACTGGCCTGGCTGAACAGAGAGCTTTGGCTGGAACTTGGGGAAAAAAAAGAGAGTGTATCACCTCTGGAAAAAGGGGCAGGCAACTTGGGAGGAATGCTGGAAGGCAAATCCAGGGAACTAGATGCCTTTCAGCCTGACCTCTGTGCCAGGAAAGATTATGGAGCAGATAATTTTGAGTGCCATCACGCGTCACGTACTGGACAACCAGGTGATCAGTCCCAGTCAGCATGGGTTTAGGAATGGCAGGCCCTATATTCAGGGATTCGGGGACTTGAGAGATGTGGGAAGAAAGATTTTAATTGAAAACAGGCAAAAAATTTGTTGAGTACCTCTGCCTTCTCTATGTCAGCTGTCACCAGATCCCCTGTCCTATTTATCGGGGGTAAAATTTCTTTTGTCTTCCTTTTCTAGCCAGTGTAGCTGTAGAAGCCCTTCTTGTTATTCTTCACATCCATTGGAGAGACCTTGATTAAGAAATTGTCCTCTGTGCACTCCAAAAGTCTCCTGGAGCGCTTACAGCTTGCTATGCTGCTTTTCCAGCAGATGTCAGGGTGACTGAAGTCTCCCAGCAGGATCAGAGCCTGCATTTGCAATGCTTCACGTAGTTGAAGTAAGAACGCTTCATCAACAGGCTCCCCTTAATCGGGTGGCCTGTAGTAAACACCAGCCACAAGGTTTCTTTTGTTGGCTTGGCCCTCAATTTTTACTCATAAGCTCTCAACCTGTTCATTGCTATTTTGGTTACCCATGCTGCATGCAGTGGTACAGAGGCACTTCAGCTAGGCTACCTACCTTGTGACCTTTTTAGAGGAACACAACCCAATTACTTTGAGGTGTTTCACAGATGTTTCTCTGCTGGTTCCTAATACATCAACAGCCCCTGGCTCTTCTCTGTTCCTCAAAACCACACCCCCTTCCCCTGCTAAGTCTAGTTTAAAGCTCTCTGTATCTATGGTTGCCTTTAAGCTTAAAGTGTCTGCGTTGATTTGCCAAGTCAAATTATATTCATAACAGAGTTACAGATTAAAAAGGCTTTGGTTTTGTGCCACTGATTAACATTATTCTGAATGCCTTAGCTTTTCTTTGAATCCCTCTGCTATTGTCTGCATCTTTAGTTCATCTGGCATATATACCATAAGGGGTGGTATATAAAACAACTGTGATATAGTGCTCAAGGGTTTACACTCAAAATTATTTGCTTTTATTCTCTACAAGGCTGGGAAGTCTATTGTCCAAGTGTGAGTATCACAGCATAGAAAGATGCATTTGGGAGGAACGATCACAGGAGACTTACTTCTTTCTGGCTCATGTTTTTCTGGCTTGACTAACATGACTTCTTTGCCATTTTGTAGCTAGTCTCAAGAAGTAACTGCAGATGGGGAAACCTCAATTATGTCTATGTCTCAACTGCATTTTCAGGAGGAGGAAGTTGCAAATCACTTTGCTTTAATTATTAAACTGTTCTTATCTCAACCCACAAGTTTTACTCTTTTTTCTGATTCCCCTCCGCATTCCACGGAGCGGGGGAAGTGAGCAAGTGTCTGTGTGGTACTTAGCTGCCAGCTGGAGTTAAACCACAACACATGCCTAAGGCTATATAGCAATGTTTTCCTGAGGTTTCCTCACAGAAACACCCACTCTATGTTTAAAATAGGTCAACAGACTGACTTACAAGAAGATGGAGCTTTCATTTGTGTATTATATGTTTATGTTTTAAAAAGGCATACTTTTAATATTGTGGGAGTTGAGAATAAAAATTTAATTGGATACTGGGATTTGGGGGGGGAGGAAAGAGTTTCTTTTTTGTATGCTTTTTTCAAGGAAGCACGTAAAAATTAAGAAGGAATAGGCTCAATATGATATATACTTTATGCATTATATTCTTACCTTTCAACCTCTGTCTCTCAGTAAATTTGTTAGTTGAGGAACTGCCTTTATTTGTACTTCAAATTACCTAATGATTTCTTCAGTTTAACTACTAAGTAATATCATTTGTGTTATTTTATTTATAGATGCTGGTCTCTGGGTGTAGTAAGAATAAATATCCATCTCTGTCACTATTAAGGCTATAAATTAAACCATACACATCTGTGGCAAATTAAACTGTCCTCATTTTAAAAAACTGTAAACACATAACACAGCCCCCAAATCAATTCAACCATATCAATTTATCCCAGAAAAATCAGCTTTATAATTGTTCTATCTATGTATCAGTACAGATCCTGCTTACTAAATATATTGGAAATGAACAATTGTCTTGTATGCATCATAGTGTGGTGAAACAAGTTTGTTCATGCCCTGAGGTTGGCTGCTATGTTAACGTGCTATCTTTTGGGCTCAATTTTTCTGTTTTGTGGCTTTTTGTTGGGGTTTTTTTTTTTTTTTGTTGTTGGTGTTGGGTTTTTTAGGGACATTTCGATGGTCTTCAGAAGGTAAGTTTCCTTCTTTATGTAAAAGAAATTAGAAGAAAAGGATGTTTTGCAAATAAAGTAAAACTAAACATACATCTGTGAAACATTCCTATTAAATATTATTTCTGAAAAGTAGTTCCTTCAATTTGATTTTACAGTAACTGAATATATTCTGAGCATTTTTATAATTTACTTATAATTTTTCATCTTAGAGTCCTTTTCCATATGCCTTATCTTCTTCACTTGGTATGGCTCCATAGCAGTTCTATTGCAGTAATGTTTTCTTATACTTCTTATACAGTGAACAAAGGTGTTCCTTAAGTGGGGTTTTTTTATACTATTAAAAATCTTGTGTTGTTGAAGTAAAATGTATTTAATTAGTTGGAGGCTTGAGAAAATGTGTTAAGATAATGAATGAATGAAACATGCTCTACAATAGTTTCATAACTTACTGCCATCACTATTGTGAGCACAGAAAGGAGTCACAAGAGACTTCTTTTTCTTTCAGTTGAAAGATTGATGGGAGCACCAGTGTCGATTGGTTATGACAGCAGCCTTGTTAAGAGGGGGAGGGAGATGGGCTTTCCAAGTATTTCTTAAACACCAAAGGATTCAGCAGCAGTGCAGGCCAAAAAGAATCTGGATTAAGTAATAATTCCAATTTGGAAGTCCAGGGAAGTCTTAAGATCTGGTTGTGGGCTAGTATTTTAAGTGCTTATTTTAGTCATGAGGAACAATTCCATGAAGCAAGAAAAAAGTTCAGTGGAAAGAGAGATAAAGCTACTTTGTAGGTTAAAAAATAATAAATCAGCCTCAACCTTTTAAAATATATTTTATTCAAATTGTGTTCATAACAGATCTTATTAACTGTAGAGGAATAAAATACTTGAAGCCACAACACTTGAATGACTGAACATTGCTCTAATTTGCACAAGCTCAAACTAGTTAAAATTAGCAGTGTAGAATTCTTTTTCATTGACAGTTAAATAGTTTAGTCAATTTTCCTCTTTCTGTTCTTAACCAGGATTACAGAAAATAAATATTCATTATTAAATTTTCCTTTTTTAGATAAATGAATTGGTGGATGCCCAGTGAATGTCAGCATTGGAGCCTGGTTTGAAGCCCACATAGAAAATGTCATTTGAGACAACAAAAAGACACAACAATGGTAAAGCTCAAGTAAAGACTGACAATTCTTGCAAAAGGATTAATGGAAACTTAAGTCAAGATCATTCTAGAGAGAATGCAAATTATTTGGACAGTAGACCATTCACATCTTACTCAGACTGCATGGATACTGATGAAGAAGCTATCTATCATATCAAGTATGATGAGTAAGTGTTTCTCATATTATTTTGAGTACATCATATATTATGATGTGGTGTGTATAAACAAAGAATTTTGTTGAAGAAACTTGGAATCAAAGAGAACAAGTTCAATATTGCAACCAAGGAAGAAATATTAAAAGTATAACGATCTTTCAGTCAGATATAATAAATATCCTGTAGAGAGTAATGAGGGTTTTTGCATTGGATTTTCTGTGCTTGTTTCTATGTAAAGTATAAGCTAATCAAAAACTACTTTGCTCATATTCAAGTTCCTTCCATTGAAGTCAAAACAAGTGTTTCATGGGGAGCAAATTCTGGTGCTTGAATTGCTTATATTTTGTCCTAAAAGTAATATTTATTTATGTATGAGATGACTGGTCTGCATTTCATGTAGAGGTTTCTTGTAGAGAATCTGGTGACAGGAACACAAAACCAGTTCTGAGCTAATTGAGGAGTACAAGAGTTTTTATTTTTATTTTTTAAATCTGCAGTACAAGAAGCAAATTTCAGAACCTATGACAGATGTGCTAGAGTAGAGGCTTTGTGCCATAAACTCAGTGGGATTTGCTGAGGGGATTCTCGTCTCCAGCTTTTGCACTGATGCGTTCATAAATTGGATACTAGTTTTTAAATCATGCCCTAATTTGCTAAAGGCAACTAACTAAGCTTCTAGACCAGTGGCATCAATGAATTTTTTATTACAGAGAACAACAAAAAAATCCCACTTCGGCATGCGAGATAAAAGGTAAGGAACATCGTTTACTTTACACAGCATATTCAGTATTAGTGTTGTTGAAAATAAATTCAATTAAAGGTGCAAATTTTTTAAAGTAATAAATTTCAAAGTTTCATTGTTTTCATAATTACAATTTAAACTGGTTTTGCTAGGGAAAAAAGCAAGAATGTTGAAGACTCAAGCTGAACATTTTTACTGGTCTTGGCAATACTTGATACAACGTTTCTTTATATAGATACCTTGGAAGATAACATAACTTTTTGTCTGAATGTGGAGTTCAAATGCAGTTTTATATCT
>JAKEPQ010000704.1:0-40906 GCA_024500445.1 Entomyzon cyanotis | reverse complement strand
GAGTGATGTTATGATAATCCCTTATCCCCTATCGTTGGCTTATATGCTCAAGGAAAAATTGTGGTCCTAAGCTGCTTAAACTACATTCAGCCGGCAGAGAGAAATGCGGGTTGTTTTGAAAACTTCTTCCCAAGCCCTCGCTTCGGGGGAGGATTCTTCGCTCGGCAGAGACTGCGCGCTGGACGGGGGTCGGAGTGAGCAGTGAGCTCTGTTTGGGTTCTTTTTTCTTTTTTTTTCCCCCGTTTTGTCACCTGAGACCCAAGAGAGCCAGAGGACAGCAGAGCTCTCAGGGAGCTCCACCCGGCTCCGGGGCGAGGAGGAGAGGGGTTGCGGGCCTGTGGAAAAGGACTTTGCAATCAGGTTGAATAATTCCTTTTCACCTTGGTTTTCCCCTTCCCTGTGCTCTTGCAGGGCACTCTGCGTGGTTTTGTTAAATAAACAGTTTTTTCTTCACTTCCATCTAAGAGGTTCTGTTGTGGGTGGGGGAGGGGGTGTCAGGGACCCTTCGCTCCTCGGAGGAGAAAAGTTTTATCGTTAATCCAGGACAATATTTGGCGCTCCAACTTAGGGGCCTTGATTACTTGTTCTACACCTTTGTGGGGTTAGAGAAAGTGAAGAAAAAACCCCTAATAATTACATTCTGGTTTTAAACGCTTTGTATTGAATTACAGCCATCATTAGTCACTATGCTGTTTGATGGGAGGTTGTTTGATGTAATACTGTCTGTTTGGCACATAGGTTTGTTTCAATACCAACAGGTAGGGCAATTCTTGTCCCTAATGTATAATTTCCACCAATCAGGGACACGACACCGGCTTGTTACAGTAGTGTGTGTGTGATACTGACGATCTGTAAGAAGGTATGGGAAACAGTTAAAGATGTACATGCTCGGTTACTTTCCTCCTCTAGTTTTAGTAACCTGTTTTGGGTTTTGTTAGTAATATTACCCAACCTGCTAGAGAAGTAGAGGGTGAAGCTTCTCGGCTCCTCACCCATCTCACTCCTTTTAAATCTGGTATATCATCTCTTGAGAATATTCAGTTTCCCCTGGATGTTAAAGAGACCATTAACTGGGTAGTACAGGTGCTTTACCTGGTAGGTTCCATGCATATGATGTTCAGCTTTACCAGAATGAGGGCTGAGAAGTCCAGAGAGGCTGAGCAGGAGCAGGCACCTAATCCAGGATGTGAGGAAATTTGAATGGTGTGGAGTATGGGAGGACATAGGCAAAACTTTAAAGAAATTCTCTGACCCGATAGATTGGGAATTTCCCCCGGACAAATCACGAGACCAGCTGAGGTGGAAGTATCTGAAAGAGAAGTGCAGAGACAATCCAGTGCAATATGTTGGGCCCTGCATATGCTTATAGTACACTGTCGGATGTTATAGGAACAGGAAGTAAGGAGCCTAAGCCAGTGGCAGTTGCTACTGTTACGAGAAGCAGGAAAGCCCAAGTTAAGACTGATCGCTCAGATGATAGTGGAGAGGGATCCCTCAAGGTCAGCTTAACTGAGTCAGAGGTCATTGTTGAATCCATGAATGTGAGAGACCTTCACAGCCTAAGAAAAGATTATGTCCAACAAGATGATGAATCTGTAATTAGTTGGTTAGTCCGTCTTTTTTTGGGATGCTGCAGGCGATGTTACATTTCTAGATCCTACTGAGGCAAGGCATTTAGGGACTGTGTCCTGTGACCCAGATATCAACCAAACTATACGAGATGGGCCTGACTGCTGCAGCCTCTGGAGGCGAGCTATCGGAGCTGCGAGGGGAAGATACCTACATCCCGACGATCTCTATTTGCAACAAACCCCGTGGAGAACCATAGAACAAGGGATTCAACGCTTGAGAGAAATGGCGGTGGTAGAAATTGTCTTCTCAGAGGACATAGCAAACCCAGATCCGATTACGGACCCAGATAGGATAGAATGTACACCTGTGATGTGGCGGAAACTCCTAAAGCTTGGGCCATCAGAGTATGCTTCTGCTTTAGCCATTATGAAGCAAGATGACGGGCATGAGACTGTCCGTGATATGACAAGGAAGCTCCGAGCATATGCAGATGCCGTGCATAGCCCAATGAATGCAAGAATCTCAGCTGTGGAAAC
This sequence comes from Entomyzon cyanotis, assembly GCA_024500445.1. Lineage (NCBI taxonomy): Eukaryota > Metazoa > Chordata > Aves > Passeriformes > Meliphagidae > Entomyzon > Entomyzon cyanotis. The sequence continues at coordinate 38,798 of JAKEPQ010000704.1, read as the reverse complement.
AAATCTGCAGAAACTAGAAAATAAGATAGAGGAGAATCATGAGAAACTCAGTAAAGAGATTAAAGACAGCCTTCTCCAAATTTCGGCAGTACAGATCAGAGGTTCTGTTACCCCACGCAGACGCTCCTCAGCTAGGAGAACTGGATATATCCCTCGATGTGAGTTGTGGTATTTCCTGTGTGACAGTGGAGAAAACATGAACAGGTGGGATGGACAACCCACTACTGTCCTGGCACAACGAGTGCGTGAATTGAAGGAGGGCAAGACTCAGAGAGGGAACTCCACCAGAAGGGAAGTAGCTCTACTCAACATGTCTGATCCCCTTGAAGGAACCTCTAACACGAATGCCCACCATGGTTAGGAGGGGGCCCTGCCTCTAGCCAGGTAGAGGCCAGGGAAAACCGTATTTTTTGGACAGCGTGAGATTCGGTGGCCTGGCACATCAGAGCCACAAGAATACGAGGCTTTAGTTGACACTGGTGCACAATGCACGATAATCCCATTGCGACATGTGGGGACAGAACCTGTTTCTATTTCCGGCGTTACAGGAGGATCACAAGACTTGACCCTGGTGAAAGCTGAGGTGAGCTTGACTGGAAGAGAGTGGAAAGAACATTCCATTGTGACTGGCCCAGAGGCTCCATGTATTTTGGGTATAGACTTCCTCCAAAATGGATATTTCAAAGACCCCAAGACAAATCAAGCCAAAGTCCCCCAAAAGGGACTCAAGTGGGCATTTGGGATAGCTGCTGTGGAGACAGAGGGCATTAAGCAATTGAACACCTTGCCTGGACTGTCAGAGAACCCATCTGCAGTAGGACTCCTGAAAGGGGAAGAGCAACAAGTACCGATTGCAACTCGATTGTGCACCGCCGACAGTACCGGACAACCCGTGATGCCGTGATTCCCATTCACAAACTAATCCGTGAGCTGGAGAGCCAAGGGGTGGTCAGCAGGACCCATTCATCCTTTAACAGCCCCATCTGGCCTGTGCAAAAATCTGAAGGAGAATGGAGATGGACTGTGGACTATCGTGCCTTGAATGAGGTGACTCCACCTCTGAGTGCTGCCGTGCCAGACATGCTGGAGCTCCAGTATGAGCTAGAGTCCAAAGCAGCAGAGTGGTATGCCACTATTGACATTGCAAATGCATTTTTCTCCATTCCTCTGGCAGCAGAGTGCAGACCTCAGTTTGCTTTCACCTGCAGGGGCGTGCAGTACACGTGGAACCGATTGCCCCAGGGATGGAAACACAGTCCCACCATTTGTCATGGACTGATCCAGGCTGCATTGGAAAAGGGTGAGGCTCCAGAACATTTGCAATACATTGACGACATCATTGTGTGGGGGGGACACAGCAGAAGAAGTATTTGAGAAAGGAGAGAAAATCATCCAGATTCTCCTGGAAGCCGGTTTCGCCATAAAGAAGAGCAAAGTCAAGGGGCCTGCCAAAGAGATCCAGTTCCTAGGAGTGAAGTGGCAAGATGGATGGCATCAGATTCCTACTGAAGTTATCAATAAAATCACCGCAATGTCCCCCCCAACCAACAAGAAAGAGACGCAAGCTTTCCTGGGAGCCATAGGCTTTTGGAGAATGCACATCCCTGAGTACAGCCAGATTGTGAGTCCTCTCTACTTGGTTACCTGTAAGAAAAATGATTTCCACTGGGGCCCTGAACAACAGCAAGCTTTCACCCAGATCAAGCAGGAGATCGCTCATGCAGTAGCCCTTGGCCCAGTCAGGACAGGGCCAGAAGTAAAGAATGTGCTTTACTCTGCAGCTGGGAGCCATGGTCTGTCCTGGAGCCTTTGGCAGAAGGTGCCTGGTGAGACTCGAGGCCGACCACTGGGATTCTGGAGCCGAAGTTACAGAGGGTCTGAAGCCAACTACACCCCAACAGAGAAAGAAATCTTAGCAGCATACGAAGGAGTCCAAGCTGCCTCAGAGGTAATTGGCACAGAAGCACAACTCCTCCTGGCACCTCGATTACCAGTGCTGGGGTGGATGTTTAAAGCAGAGGTTCCCTCTACTCACCATGCCACCAATGGCATATGGAGCAAATGGATTGCCCTTCTCACACAGCGCGCCCGTATGGGAAATCTGAATCGCCCCTGGGATTTTGGAAATAATTACAAATTGTCCTGAAGGTGAAGATTTTAGTCTGATTGAGGAAGAGGAGCTGGAACAGGTGACTCGTGCGGAGGAAGCTCCACCATACAACCAACTGCCAGCAGACGAAACACGCTATGCTCTTTTCACTGATAGTTCCTGTCATCTTGTAGGGACAAAATGAAAATGGAAAGCAGCTGTGTGGAGCCCCACACGACGGGTTGCAGAAGCTAGGGAAGAAGAGGGTGGATCGAGTCAATTCGCCCTCCTTGGGCGTCCATGTCCTTACATTTTTGGGATCGTCATCCCTTGTGCTGGGACCCCTTCCCAGCTTTACCTTTGCAACCCTCCATGGGTGCCCTGTTTTACCTGTGCCACCCTCCATGGGTGCCCTCCCAGGTTTACTCCCCCGAAGATCCCATTTTACTCACTGGTGAGATTTTCTAGTGGTCCTTCCCTGTGGACTCTTCACGGACCTCCTTGGTCCGCCCCTCGTCTGTCTCCCTGGACAGTCTCGGGTACCCAATCAATCGCCCGGTGCCAGCAGCCACCAAGGGGAGCTGATCACCGAAACTGGGTGAGGCACGCCTTCAGCTCCGCTAGCTGCCCGCTGCCCTCGGACAGTGGAAGGATCCCTGGCAAGCCCCCATTTTGTCAGGAAAATTAATCCACAAACGCCAGAGGTTTATGTCCAAAGAGGAGACAGAGGAGTCCTGTAACTTTATTCATGAATAAAGGGAGAGGTCATGGGCATTTCCCATGGGGGTCTCTCTCAAATTGCTAGAGGACGCAGCCTCTTTTATCCTAATTTCACAGCTGCAGGTTCCCTCTCTCTTTCCCCATTGGCTGAGGTACTCGAGAGGTACAGATTTCCTGGAACGCCTAATTAATATACATCCCCCTCTAATACAGACATCCCCAATATACATTCCCCTTTTCTTCTTCTTCTTGTGTCTCTGTTCTTGTAGTTTATTAACACAGTTTTGGGTAAATCTAATTAGGGAAATTCCTATGGAAATCCTACCCATTGTTTCTTCTATCTCTCAGTATCAAAGTTATCTTACCAGCAGAAACAGGTCTTCTCTTTACCAGTCATTTGTTTGTAAAGACACTCCCTTATTCCTTTCACTCCTCTCTGGAACATGTTTTTGTAAACTAAATTGTAACCTCATTTGGGGGGGTAATTAGAATAGGGGGACAATTACTTCATTTGTTAGGTTTCTTATTGGGGGATTTTAGATACATATGCTAATTTATGAAATCCATAAAATTGTTATACGCATTGTACCTGGGGTGCTTCGTTGGCGTGGTTCCACCTTCGACGAGGGTGCACCTGGGATCCTATTAAAACCGAGGTAATACCCTTTTTCCCTATACTGCAGTGTCTGCGTCTTATTTTTACCATCTTTTTAGGCATCAAGCCCACCAGTGACTGGAGTTCAGAAAGGGGGATACTCACACAGATTATTTCAGCAGACAGTTTGTGGTATGCACACAGGGCTTCTCCTGATGTCGACGCACTGGTCACTGCTCCGGTCCTCTCCTGCAGAATGTCAGTCATGGTTTCCCGTCCTTTTCCTCCAGCTGAGATGTCCAAATCTCTGGGGCTTTAGAGGCCTTGACCCGAGTGTGATGGATCCATCTGTGTTCAGCTGTCTTGACAGCTGTTTCTGTGGTCAGTAACACTTGGAAAGGTCCACACCACTTTGCCATCCGTGGTGCTTCTTTTCATGCCTTAACTAGGACCCAATCTCTTGGCTGGATGTTGTGAACAGCAAAGTCCAAAGGCAGGGTAGGGTCTGTGCCAGCTGAGCTTCCTATTGAAGAGATTTCACAAGAAACAGTATCTGGGCCACATAGTATTTTAAATATACATCACTTATCTCTACCCCCCCACTAGGCTGAGAATTACAAGGGTAAGGAATTCCAAACTGAAAAATGAGGTTCACTCTCTTGTTAGGATTTAAAAATTTAATAAAAGACAATAGGGGACAGATATAAGCAGAAGTTCAGCACTGGGTGCTTGGCATTCAGCCAAAAAGTACACCTGGTATGGACAGAGACACCCTTTACATACCCTTCAGCCTAATGCATATTCATACACAATTATGCATATACAAACTTTTCTCCAAACTAGTTTGCATGTTCCAGGAACTGCTTAGCCTAGCTCCTCCTTGGATACGCCTCCCTCGGAGCATGCGCAGTCCTCTTTCATTGATTCTGTTATCACTCCCAGATTGTGGTTTCTGCAGACGACAGGTGCTGATAGTTGGAATGTCAGTGGCAGGGTCCGTTCGTGGGATGGTATCCAGTTCAAGCAGGCCGTTCAAGCATTCTAACAAAACTATAACAGCTATTTACTATGTCTAAGCTTAGCTAGCACCAAAAAAGAAAGGCATTAGTCATCATTACACAGCTATTTTTTCACAGCCAGGCTACCTTTGTAAAAAGAATTAAAATAATACACAAAGCATTCATTGCAATATTTGCAAAAAGCCAACATTATGATATGTATGTATCACAATTTCTCCTCTTCTTTTTTTTACAAATCATTCAGCTTGAGCAGTAAATCCTGTTTTCTAACCTCCATCATTTGCTCATTTCTTTCACAAATCAACTTTGCTTCTTCAAAGGGGTCTTCCTTATTATTTTGTTTCTTTAACACCATGATCTTTTGTGCCATTCCAGATGTAGCCAATTTTGGGTCCATAGGCATCGTTACTACTTGCATACCTTGGACTGTGGCTAGCACAGGTCCTTCCCGTGGGAACATTTTGCTATATTTCATAAACAAGATAAAGTTTGGATGTTTTGCAAACAACTTCTCCGGATTAGATCAGTTCGGGCTTGGCCAATTGGGCCTAGGGGGGAGGTCTTGGGCTGACCAATCTGGGGCACCTCTGTAAACTCTATATATATGGAAATCAAAACAATAAACTACTTCTTCTCTCTTTCCTTGTCTGAGACCTTGGGTCATTCCTCAGCTAGCCGCTCAACAGCGACATTGGACTATGCTGGTGAGTAGCCGAATAAAACAGGGGATCAGGCTAGGAAGGAATAACAAACCAGCTGTTGCACATAAAAGGAAGAAGTCTAGCTTTTTCCACCATTCTACTCCCAATGCATTATCCCACCAGTTAGTTTTTAGCATCGATTCCCATTTTTGGACCGGTACATGGGCTATTTTTCTGATATCCTTGGCCATGTCCAGGACAGCATCCCCGTTATCATCTATTTTCAAACAACAATTGGATGCATTAAATTTTCCACAGACACCTCCTTCTTCGGCTAATAAGTAGTCTAAAGCCAACCTGTTCTGATACGCTGCAGCTCTTGTTTGTCCTTGTTGGTTTAATATTTATTCCAGTGCCAGGGCAGTTTTGTTTGGTATTATTTCTACAACTGCTTGGAGTCTTATAATATGATTTAGCATATAGATTGGGGTTTGGTAACCCCAACTCCCATCTTGTGCCCAGGTGGCTGGCCCATATGCTTCCAGTATGCGTTCAGGGGCCATTCATCCTCTTCCCTTTTTTGAAATTCTCCAATCAACTCCCTTTTATTTCTTTTTAAGTCTTCATAAACTGGTACTCCTAATTCATCCCCATCCTGCCCTGGTAAAAGGAAAAATCCTGGCTGTATGATTCCCAGAGTAAAACTCCCTTTCCACCGGAGGGGGAGTTTTGGGTAAGCTCTTTTCCCACATATCCAAAATAAGCCATCTGGTGCTTTCCAATAATCATTATCCTGTTGATTTATATCTTCCCAAGATTTGGATATTTTTGGGATTCCAGAATAGAGATTCTTGCCTGTATTTTTACACTGAAAAAGTTTGGTTTCATTATTATATTCACAATTTTTCCCATTTGTTTTACTCTGGGCTAAATACAGCGTTGGTTTCTCGGGGGCCCATCATGTAAAAGTCCCATTACTAACTTTATATCTCTTACAGGGAGTACTTCCTACTTTGTTAAGAAAATTTTTCCTAGTGCACCAGAGACACTCTTCTCTTATCACTGTTGAACTTAAAATCCACCCTTCTGGCTGGTTCTCCCCTCTTATATTTGTCCGGTTCCATTTAAGAAGTTCAACAGGGCCTAGGCTACTGCCTTTCCATGGCCATTCCTCTGTCATCAAGGCCCCCCCACAGACCCAACAGTTGGTTGAGTTTAGTTCTTTACTTATTCTTTCCCCCAAATCTACAAACAGGTTTTTCTCTAATCTGGGGATTTCTATTTCCTTTTCTAATTGTCGTTTGAGTTTCGTATACAAATCTTCACGTGGGGTTGACCCAGGGTTATATTGCTGTGTTGGCTTTGTCATCTCATTTACTATCTGTTCTTTTACCAAAATCTGGACTCCATCCCCGAGAGCAAATGTAAAGCAAACCTATCTTTCTCCCTTTGGACATTCACTTCCCAACCTGTTACCACCTATTCCTAAATTTTCTGCAATCCAGTATGTTTGCCCAACTTGCATACAGGTTTCTAATTTGGATGGGTCATAACAGTAACTGTCGACATGGGTGTGGGTTATAAAAAAGGAACGTTGGGTTTTTCTTAAGTAAAACGATTGGTAGCATTTGTGACACGAATTTGCTTGAATCCCAAAAGGGAAAAGACAAAATAGGAGTAACAGAGGTCTGGTATGGCTTATATTTCCACCTCCCCTACCTATGGGGTTGCTACCCATAGCAGGTGAATATGATCTTCTCGGCGCTGAGTACAGTGGTCAACCCGGTCTTGCCCTCTATTTCCTTGTCACTTTCTTTTTGCTATTTTCCAGGCAAATTGCTTGCCACTTTTGTATTGTGGTTTCCCACAGTGCCTCAGGTACTTCCCATTCAACAGACAGTAGTAGTTCCCCTCCACAGAGTAAAGTAATTGTTTCTATTCAAAATAGAATGTTCCTATTCAAAATTTGTGAGGCCCGCTTGCAACATGTCATACAGTGCGAGTGCGAGTGTCTTTTATGAGAGCTACAGCACCATTTCTGTTTGCATTCTATACATTTACATACAACCCAGCTACTATGTTCTATGTTGGGGTGTGCTAGGCACAGGATATGCGCTGGTACTGAAGGTGGCTGTAGTTTAACCCTAAGGTTGGGATATAAGCTATTTTCATCTTTATAAATATCACAGGCAAAAGCCAATGCTCTTATGGTCTGAGATTGATACAAACCAGACCCCCCTGTTTGGGGAGGAAGTCTCACTCCCCAGGGAAGATATCTAAGTTTTCTTAGGGTTTCTCCAGGGGGTACCTGAAACCACTGATATAGGCTCCTCTTCACTTCCCAGTTGTCTGGGATCCTTAAAACATTCCTTGGATTATTTGGGTCATCCCAGTTCATACCAGTCAGTCCTTGCTTAAGAGTCAATTTTGTATCACCTGGCTTAGATGATATAGTCCACTACTTAGGTTCTTCCACATCTTTGATTCTCCTGGCGTGGATCCACCCTCTTTCCTTGCTCCAGATGGCTGCTTCAGTAGTCAGCAGTACCTGAAAACGACCTTCCCATTCTGGAGTTAAAGATTGTTCTTTCCATGTTTTAACCAATACCCATTTCCCTGGGTGGACATTATGGATTTTGAAATCTAAAGGTGTGGTTTGAGGGATTATTCCTTTTAACCGCAAACTTTTTAGGGTTCGTGCAAGTGTGGTAACATATTTTCTAACGCTTGCTTCCCCTTCTATGTAAGTAGCGGTTTCCTGTTGGGTGGTCAAAAAAGGCAATCGAAACATCATTTCATAGAGTGACACTCCTAGGTCTGATCTGGGTTGTGTCCGGACCCTCGGTAATGCCAAAGGCAAACATTTTACCCATGACATCTCAGTTTCAGTCATCAGTTTAGTTGGAGTCCTTTTTAGAGTTTGATTCATTCTCTCTACCCGACCCAAACTCTGTGGGTGCCACGGTGTCTTGCATGGGAGACAGGAGCCTTATGAGTTTCTGCAGTTTGCCAGGCTTTTGGCAACAAGCAGTAATTTCTATCAGGGTAGCTAGCACCCCAAGACTCGGTCCCGTTCGCAAGGTTCTTTGATATTCGGCCGATTAGTCTAATATGATGTAAAATACCATTTATTAGACACAGAAAATAACAAACATACAAACATAGAACAGATTGACATACATACACACACAATAAATGCATAATTGCAAAACTATAATAGCTAAAATGCAATTATGGGGTAAATGCTTGCTTGAACTATAAAAATAGTTAAAAATGCAAGTTAAGAAATGCTTGCTTGAAATATAATGCAAGTTAAGAAAGGTACCTATTATAAGCTAGCCAGAATAATACAATTTAGGAAACCAATGATCTTACCACAATCCAATTTTGGTGCTGGGATACATTAGAGTCCTCTCTCAATCTTGCAAGAAGTTACCACAGAGATGCTTCCAGACTCTGGGGAGCGGCTTTCCTCATGCTCCAGTATCCATGTAGAAAAAGCGTCTACCTTTTCTGAAAATTTGTGAGTCTTTTATAGGAAAATAGTGTGGCTTTGTGGTCACTAAAAATTATTGTTGTTTATTTTCTACATTCTCTCTTCATTCCACAATATGAGTTACGAGGTAGTGGTTTTAGACTTTTGGGCGCCAACAGATAACCCCTAACACAGAGGGTGGAGGAGGGGTGGAACAGGCCTCTGCGTTTACCGAAAGTGTCTCTGAAGCTGTTGAGAGATCACTCCAGCCAGCACTGCTCTGGTGCTGTACAGAAAGACCCTTCTCACACCTGAGCCGGTGTAAGGCACAGATTCTCACTCACCCAGAGAGCCGGATAGCTCACGCGTTACCAGAGACAAAGAATCCAGAGGCTCAATCAGTTGGATGTTCCAGATGTTTATTCCGAAGGGTTCCAGGGTGAAAGAGGAAGAGGAGACCATCGGTGTCCCTAGATATAGGGATCACCTGGGGTCAGGGGAGAGGAGGCGGGGGGAACACCACAACCAATGGGGAGAAGGGATGGATGGAGTCAGGGGTTGGGTTACAGCCAGGGGGATTTACATAATTTGGGGAGGGACTTATCGTGTTACTTGGACTAGGAAGTTTCCCACCAGTGAAACCCTGCTGTACTGGGACTACTCGGCTCCCCAGCAGTTCCCGAGGTGGTATCATCCACCACTACAAACCCCGGCTAGGCTGTTGACCTAACTGAGCCATCCATCTTCTGCGACCCAGCAGAGAGAGAGAGAAGGGGGGGGGAAACGTCCTGCCACACACAGGGTATGTAATTCCCATTCTATTCCCAGGGCTTGAGTTATTTGCTGCAAGACTTTTGACGTAAAATGTGTTCCTCTATCTGATCCTATCTTGTTAACCATTCTATACCTGGGAATAATTTGTTTCAAAAGGGTTTTACACACCACATTAGCTGCATCTCTAACAGCTGGGATAGCCTCTACCCAATGAGTTAAATGATCTGCTATTACTAATAAAAACTTCCATCTCTGTACTTGGGAAAGTTCAGTAAAGTTCATTTGGATGCTTTGGAATGGTCGCATGGCTAACTCATGACCTCCTGGTGTTGTTTTTCTTATAACCTTTTTATTTACCTTTTGGCAAGTCATACATCTCTCAGTTACCTGTTTTGCTAATCCAAAGATCCCAATGCACCCATAATTCTTTAAAAAGTGTTCACACAAAACCTGAGTACCCCAATGAGTCTTTTCATGTATGTCTTCTAATATTTTCCTTGTAAGTGGCTTATTAAGTAGCTGTGTCCCATCAGGGAGTTTCCATTTTCCAAATTGGTCTCGCTCTCCCCTATCTTACTTAGCTCTTTCTCCTCTGCTTCATTAAATTTTGGAATTTCCAATTCCTTTTTGCTTTGAGTCAAAATTAACATAACTTTTCCACTCCCGTTTTCTGCTGCATCTCTAGCCTCTTGGTCTGCCAAATTATTTTTTCTTATTTCTGGGGTTATTCCTTTTTGGTGTCTTTTAACATGGACTACAGCTATTTCCTCGGGCAGCTTTAATGCGTCTAAAACCTCTAAAATGAGTCCCTTGTGAATCAGCCCTTTTCCTTTTGAATTTAGCAACCCCCTTTCTTCCCAAATTTTCCCAAAAGTGTGCACCGCCCCAAAAGCATATTTCAAATCAGTACATATGGTTCCTTTCTGATGTGCTAAATACTCCAGTGTTCTCTTTAAAGCATACAATTCACAAGATTGAGCAGACCAGTTTGAAGGTAGTTTCCCTTTTTCAATGGGTTACATATTTTTCCCATTTACTAAAGCAAATCCTGAAATTCTTTTTCCTTGTAAGCATCTGGATGAACCATCAACATATATTCTTTCCTCTTCTGGGAGGGCCTGTTCTGCTAGATCTTCTTGAATTTTAGTTTGATACTGTATGACTTCTAAACATTTATGTGTTAAGACACTCTTTGGTTCTCCATATAAAAATTGAGCTGGGTTTAAACTTCTGTCTGCTTCTAATGTCAAGTCATCACTGTTTATCAGAATTGCTTCATATTTTAACATCCTGGAACCTGTCAACCATTTTTCAGCCTTTTGATTTAACACATTTTGGACTGCATGAGGTGTGTACACAATTAGTTTACTTCCAAAAGTAAGTTTACGGCTCTCCTTTACTGGGATGGCAGTAGCTGCTATAGCTTGAATACATATGGGCCAACCACGGCTCACTGGATCTAGCAATTTAGATAAATAGGCTACTGACTTCTTTACTTGTCTCAGTTTGAGACAAATTAGGGTGGGCGAATGCTCCCAAATTCCAGTGAGCCCCTCCCCCCACCCAGGCCCGGAAATAATTTCCTTAGAGGAAAGTGAAAAGAAAAAAACCTGTTTATTTAGCCAAAAAAAAAACCCCAAAAACCAGAATGCCCACAAGGCACGGGGAAATGGAAAAGGATTTATTAAACCTGAGTAAACAGCTGATGGATTCAGTGTCCTTTTTCCTTGGGTGTCGCTTCCCCCTCCAAGGGGTCCTGGTGGGCTGGGCAGAGTCACTCCCGTGGCTCCCTGGAGGATTCTCACCTACTGTCCTCCCAGGGAATCTTCTGATTCTCGGACGAGAAAGCAAGTTGAAAAAAAGGTCCAAAAAGGAGACAAAAAGAAGCAGTCCCAGGGAAAAAGCTTCTCGTTAGCTAACAAACCAAGCAGCAAGCCGAAGCAAGCAACCTAGCTAGCAGCAGCTGGAAGCAGGACCCAGGAATGCCACTCCCCTCACGCACCCAAGGCTGAGAAACCCGGGGGAGAGTTTCAAAACAACTTGCGCCAGTGGAGCTTCTCCTGGCTGCTAAACCTAGCTTAAAGCTACAGGAATCCATTTCTGGGCATAAAGCAGACGATAGCGAATATACCATTATTTACAGTCAACCCAGGACATTACTCCTCCTCATTCTTGGACTAAGACTCCATGAGCTACTCCATCTTCCACGCTCACATAAAGATAAAAGAGTTTTTCTAACGAGGGTAAATTCAAAGCTGGTACCGAGGCTAGCTTAAACTTTAGTTTCTCTAATTTATTGTCATCCTCTCTGGTCCCTTTTATCTTGTCTTCCCCTGTCAACTTTTCATATAATAATTTCACTGCCTGAGTATACCCTTCAATCCACAGCTGACAATACCCCAATAATCCAAGCAGTTTTCTGACTTCCTTCTTTGAAGGAGAGGGGGGAAGAGATAAAATCCCTGCAATCCTCTCAGGATTTAGTTTTCGGCTACCTTTACTTATTAAGTGACTGAGATACTTCACCTCTGACTCCACAAATTGTAATTTCCCTTTTGATACCCTTAATCCTTTTCCCCCCAAGAAAATTCAAAAGTTTTATAGTAGCCTCCTTAACTTCAACTTCAGCTTCTCCTGATAATAAAAGATCATCTACATATTGGGTAATCTGTATTCCAGGAGAAGTGGGGAAGGTCTGTAATATTTCCTCTAAAGCTTGCCCAAATAAATTTGGAGACTCAGTAAATCCCTGTGGCAGTTTTTTCCATCTTAATTGCTGGTTTTGTCTAGTACTTGCATCTTCCCATTCAAAAGCAAAAATATTTCAACTATCTTCTGCTAACGGAAAAGTCCAAAATGCATCTTTAAGATCCAGAACACTAAACCACTGATGTTGAGGGGGGACTTTACTTAAAAAGGGTATAGGGATTGGGTACCACTGGGTAGCGAGTCCGGGTTCTTTTGTTAACTTCCCTTAAATCTTGAACTCTATAAATCCCATCAGGCTTCTTTATTGGAAGAAGAGGGGTATTATGAGGAGACATACAAGGTTCCAATGTCCCATCCTTGATCAATTCTTCTATTACTGGCTTTAAGCCTTCTCTTCCTTCTAATGATATAGGGTACTGACGTACACGTATGGGACATTCTTCTTTTTCAATTGTTACTCTTATGAGGTCAATATCCAATCCTCCCCTATTTCCTTCCCCAGCCCACACCTTTGTTAATCCTGCCCTCATCTTCTTGGTGGAGTTTTAGCACTTTGACTGTCATTTTCCCTTCTTCAGGTATAACCCCTATTCCTAATTGTACCTGCAAATCTCTCCCCAGTAAGTTACAACCTGCTCCAGGGACTAGTAAGACATCTCCCACCCCTATTCTAGTTTCTCCTTCAATTACTATGTTTTTGCTTACAGGAACCCAAAAACCTTCTCCTTTGGCTCCCGTTACTTTTACAGTGTCATTACTTACATTACACCCCTTTGGAATAGTAACTACATGTAGTTAGATTTAGAAGCGAGAGTGAAGCAAGTGACACAGCCCAATATGGGTCGTAATGCAAGCTCCATTTATTTTACCATATGAGTGGCTTATATACTGTTACAATGCTTATATTTATTGATTATTAATCTACTGGCTAATTACACATGTTACAGTTTACATTCTATTGCATTCTATTCTCATACATTCAGGGATCCTCCTCAGTTCCTCCTTAATCTTCTCACGAGATTCTCTCACAGCCCAGAGGCACAGCTGTGCCTCTTAGGTATCTTTCTCACGGCACCTTCCCAGGGCTCTACTGAGGCCTGTTCAGCTAACACAGGTCTTGCTCGCCCTGGCACAAGCCTTTATTCTGCACAAGCCTTTATTCTGCAACAACTACGCAAGTTCTTTCTGCCCCGGTATCGACTATAAATTCTAATGCGTCTTCCTGGGGGCCTAATTTTAAAGTTATCAAGAGCTCTAGATGGTATTTATCGCCCAGGAAATAGAGCCCCTGACATCCCTAGTCTGCTGATTCTCCTGAGTGTACCTCTTTGAATAATTTCAGGTCCTTTTTTAGGCGAGGGAAATCTCTCTTATAGTGTCCCTCTTCTCCACAATAGAAACAGATATTTCTGATTTGCTCCTGAGATCTTGATTATGCCAGGGTTCTGTTTCCTCCCCTTTCCCCATCTCTAGAACCCAAATATCTGGGAATGGTACCTGGGGGCTTCAGATCCCTTCGGGGAGCTACTCTCTCGCATGGTGGCTACCATAATTTTGGCTTTTATGTTGGCTTTTTCTTCATCCCTCCATACATAAACTTTTGGGACTTCTTTCAATAATTCATTTAATCCCTTATCTTGCCAGTCCTCAATTTTTTCCAACTTTTTCCTAATATCTGGCCAGGCATGGGTGACAAAGTTAACCCTTAATAGGGCTTGCCCCGCTATACTATCAGGGTCTATCCTGGAGTACTGCCTCATGTTTTTCCAGAGCCTCTCTAGCCATTCAGTTGGAGTTTCTTCCTTTCCTTGCTGCCCATTGAATGCTTTGCTAACATTTTGCCCTCGGGGTGCTGCCTTTTTTATTCCTTTGATTATCAGATTACGGTAATCATTCATATTTCCTGGTCCTGCTGCATCATTGTGGTTCCAGTTAGGAGGTGCTATTGGCATTTTCTGGTCCCCTGGTGTGCCTTGTTGATATTTTCTTTCTCAAATTCTCATTCTGGCAGCCCTAATCATCTGCCTCTCCTCTTGGGAAAATATAATGCCCATTATTGACTGCATTTTTTCCCAAGTAAAAATGTTGGGGCCTAAAAATTGGTCTAATTGTTCACCTAAACCTATGGGATCTTCTAATAACTCTTTAACTTCCTTTTTAAAATTTCTGACTTCTGAAGAGGTTAAAGGAGCATTCGCAAATCTTATCCCCCTTGAGCCCCTCCCATAGGCACTTCCCTTAAAGGAAATAAGCCAACCTCTTGATCTCTTTCCAAATCAGACCACCCTTTCTGTTCCTCAATCATCATAACCTTCGGAAGGACCTTTTCCCCTTGCTGTGGAGTGGTGGCAGGGGAGGAATTTTTTTTTTTTTTGCTGAACTTCCCCTAGTGTTTTGATATGGTCCTTCACTGGTGGGAAGGGGAGCCGGTGGAGCAGAGGGGGCCGCTGGAGCAGCAGGAGACGCTGGAGCAGCCGGGGGCCGCTGGAGGGAAAGGGTACGGAGGGGGCAATGCCTCCAGGGGTTCCCAAGTCTTTTCCTTCTTTTCCTCTGCTCATTCTGTCTCTGAGGCTTCTGATATCTTAAAAACGTTTATCCCCAGGGGCCAAATTTCTCCCATCCAGCAGGAGGCATATTCTCTTTCCTCAGGATCGAAAGGTTCTTTTGCGTTTACAAATATGCTTAAAGCTTGACAAATCCAACCCTCAAAGGACCCGTACCTAGGCCAATAGAGACGATCAGGTCTTATTTCCTTTTTTGTCCACTCTATCATACAACACCGAATCATTTTGACTTTATCTTTTCCTTTTGTACGTGGATTACTATCCCAGTTAGCTAACTTAATTCCCAGTGGACTATCCTGGGGTATATCCGCTGGCACCTTTTTGCTTGCTCCCCTTTTTCCTTGGACCTGACTTACTTGTTCCTTGTCCCATCTTCCCGGTACCTGACCTGCTCATCCCTAATCCCTATTTCTTTGCTCTAACACACTCTTCACAATTGCTTCCCACACTAAGCACAGAAAATCTTTCCTCTTCAGTAATACAATCCACCTCCCTCCAGATAATAAGGTTGAACTTCAAATCAGCAATTGATATCACTTATACTCTTATAGTCACAGCCGGCAGGGGCACTGTTGGCTTCCAACCAGGCAGGGCAGGTGCGATGATTCCCCCGCGGATGCAGAGGACACTGTGGCGCGAGCTCAGCCGCCTTTTCACGTGGTTAATGGTGACTCAGCCGGCGGAAGAGAAAGAGATGGGGCTTTGCTTTGCAAACTCACTGGAAGCAGCTGGTCTCAGTGCCACTCAGGAAACTGAATGGACTGCAGCAGGAAACCTCGGGGGCAGCAAGCTGGAAACGGCAGAGGTGGGCACACCCAGGGTGACAAAGCAAATATAGCAGGAACTCCACAGCCCTAGCAGGAGCTGCGGGGGGTCTGGCGGACACGGGGGTGTTGGGCTAAAATGTAGCGAAAAAGCCTGAGGGAGCTGCAGAAAACAGGGGCTGGGCAGTGGCAGCCAGGCTTCTCCCTAGCAGCTGCAGCACACAGCCGGGAAGATGTGCCCTCTGGGAAGGGGGAGGGGATAGGGGTCCCAGGTTTTCCCCTGAGGCACCCGAGTAGATGGTGAGGGTCCTTTTCAGTCAGATCGGGTGCTAATAAGGTCCCAGTTCAACGGCTGCTCTTACGAGCAAAGGCTCACCCACAGTAAGGAAGAGAGCAGTAACAGGCTGGATAGCTCCAACAACACTTCAGCTATAAGCAGCACAACATCATCCAGGACGTGCTGAGAGGCACAAAACTTGAAATAAGGCATTGGATTGCGTTTGCATGGCCAAGCTTGGAGGGGGGGGGGCTACAGGGGTGGTTTCTTTGAGAAGCTGCTAGAAGCTTCCTCCACGTCCAGCAGAGCCAATCCCTAGTTGATGCCTAAAATGCTGGTAAAAATGGGACGCAGACACCGCAGTATAGGAAAAAGGGTATTACCTTGGTTTAATAGGATTCCAGGTGCACCACGACGAAAAGAGCCCCTGGGTACAATGAGTGTACAATTTTATGGACCTCACCAATTAGCATACCTATCTAAAATTCCCCAATAAGAAACCTAACAAATTAAGTAATTGCCCCCTTATTCAAATTACCTCTCCTCAAAAAGGTTACAACTTAGTTTGCAAAAACGTGTCCCAGGGATGGGGCTCCGTTCAAGGTTGGTGCCTTATGTTCTTGAGATTGTGGAGATTGTTTCGTCTTCTCTAAAGAATTCTGAACAAGGCTAGAGTACAAGGGTTATAAACATGTGGGGCTAAGATATAGGGAGTGAAAAGTACAGGAATGGGAAAGGGTAAAGAGTATATATAAAAGGGTATAAAAGTATAATGAAAAAGGACAAAAAACCCATCAGGCATCATTGTGGCTCCAAAGATGGATGTACCACTGGTCAAGGCTGGGACAATTAAAAATGGTAATAACGCCTCTGTGATAACATATTTAAGAAGAAGAAAAATAAAAGTTATTATGCAGATATAATTGTGGCCAGACAAGAGCAGGGTGAGAAGGGTGAGAATAAGTAACAGGAACAACTCTGCAGACACCAAGGTCAGTGGAGAAGGAGGGGGAAGATGTGCTCCAGGCGCTGGAGCAAACATTTCCCTGCAGCCCATAGTGCGCCCATGGTGAAGCAGCTGTGCCCCTGCAGCCCATGGAGGTCCACGGGGAAGCAGAGATCCATCTGCAGCCTGGGGAGGAGCCCCACACCAGAGCAGGTGGAGACTTAGAGGAGGCTGCTCAAACACTCTCTTCCAGGGACTTTTTCTTGGTTCACAGGTTGTCCACAGGGGGTGATGCATATGTAGTGGATAGTAGGAGAAAAGACAGAAACAATAACATGAGTAAGCATACATCATACAATAGCTATCCCAATCACTGAAACTGTAAATCCAATTGCAACCATCAACCGAATTGTCATTAGCCACTGCCCCTGTTGCCTAAAATCAAAAGAGAAAACTTTTCCAAACTAATATTAAAGTGGTAAGATAAAAAGCAGATCTTTAATGAAAGTTTCAGGTGCACAGAAATGGCTATGTGCATACATGA
Source organism: Entomyzon cyanotis (assembly GCA_024500445.1). NCBI lineage: Eukaryota > Metazoa > Chordata > Aves > Passeriformes > Meliphagidae > Entomyzon > Entomyzon cyanotis. The sequence continues at coordinate 21,681 of JAKEPQ010000704.1, read as the reverse complement.
TATAGGATTTCTACAATTTTTATAAGGTTCATTATTAGTATATCTAGCTGGCACATCCAATCGGAGATCAGTTTCCCCAATGGCCCACCCCTGGGTCTGCCCCTTTGGAGTTGTTCCAGGGGCTTCTTTGCCCTATTTCTTGTTATGTCTCTCAGGTGCTGGTGGGAAAAAAAAAATGTCCTTGTTATGTATAAATAACCTTTGCAAGGTGACCATGGTGGACATGCACATGGAGGTGTTAACCCCTGCATGCTCCCCCCAGCCAGGCCAATAAAGGTGTGCTTTACTTTGCAGTACCTTAATGTGGAGTAGATTCCTTTGAACCAGTTAGAAATTCCCTTCTCAAGAATAAGACTAAACAGAATTTCACAAATGTGTTAGCAAGGGTTTGCTTATTGTTCTAAAATGTGAGAGAAAGGGCAGGAAAAATACTTGAAGCTATATAACTATGTATTAACAATCCACAAAGCTACAAATATATTAAAAATATATAAAAAGCAAAAAACTTTGGGCATTATTGCCCCCCTTTGGAGACTTAACTAAATTCTATCTTGTCTAGTGTCTACCATTTACATTTAACGTAACCAGAAACTACAGCATTGACTCACACTGCAAGCTATTATGCAGACACTAACTACAAATATAACTCATATGAACAGTTGTTTTATCCAAGTCCAATTTGGTAACCATAAAGTAAGTGTATGGAAGATATTGTCAAAGTCCAATGAGTCATCTTTGAGAATCATCTGATGTAATACTTTGGTTTGTTTCCAGATTTCAGCCAAATCTTTCTTGATTCTTCCACTCTGATCTATATAATAATAACAGCTAGTGTTTAAAACACCAATTTAATGGCCAGTTGTTATTCCTATAAATTGTTGGCATTTGAGTACAAATCCAACAATTGTTTTTATGAAGAGCTTTGGATACATTTTGGACTAGAGTTGCATGCAAATTTTGGCTCCAAAACTGAGTCATGGTTATCAGCTGTGCCGATAACAAACACAGAAAGAACAGTTCAAGCCACATCATGGTTTTCATTTGTATCAGTCTCTGGTTTTTTCAGTTGTTTTGGGAGCAGAAGCCCTCTTAACTCTGGAGTAGTGGATCCAGGGATCTTTTCCAGCAAGTTTGACTGCGGTGAGTGTAGTCAGCAGGACTTGAAATGGCCCTCTCCACTTAGCTTGCAGGGGCTCACTGTCCCATTATTTAACATAAACCCAGTCTCCAGGCTGGAAAAGATGAGCAGGTGTGACCAATCCTATAGGTTTGGATAACAGGATGAATCGCTGGAACTTCTGCAAAGTGGAGCTTAAAGCCATTAAATACTTTTGTAAGTCAATTTTCCCCCTCATATGCATTTCTCCTGGGATATGTGGAATTTGATATGGCCTGTTGTCTCAGGTTAGAGAAAAGTCCAGGAGGAAAACGCTCAGAATGAATGCCTCCCCCAAAAGAAACAGGCCTCTGGCACCCCCTTCCCCCACCACAATAAAACTTCTTGGATGAAAGTGAAAAAAAATCCCAAAAAATCTGTTTATAAAATGTCGGAGGTTGGGGGGCATTGGAATTTTTTCTCCATCCCTGTTGCTAAGCAACAAAAAGCTGGGTGATTAGAGCCATCAACTCTTTTGTAAGAGACAAAAGGGTGTGCTAGGTGGGGCAAGGGGACGAGGCAGCCAGCCGTTTGGGACTGGCACTCGTCCGTCAGACACCGGGAGGAAAGGGACTGCTCTTTGCTTCTGGCTGCGACCGCGGGAGATCCAAATGTGCTCTGCCTTCTCCTCCTGGCTGGGTGAGCTTTGATTCAACCTCTTTCCCACTGGGAGTGCACGTTTTTCCCAGCTGCGTTTTTCGCAGCAGCTGCGGGGGAGTCTGGCTGTCCCTGCCGCCCGCCCCGCTTTCGCTTTCAAACCAAAACATTAACAAAACAGACAAAGCGCCCTGCAAGGAGGCACGGGGAAAGGGGAAAAGGACTTTCTAAACCTGAGTATCTGCCGCTGGACTGCAGGGTCCCTTTTCTCGGGTGTAGCCTCTCCCTGCCGGGGGTCCCGGGGGAAGTGGTTCCAATGACTCCCCAGACTATTTCTCACCTACCATCCTCCCAGGGGATCTTTCTCTGGGACAAGAAAACAAGTCGGAGAAAAAAAGTCCAAGAAGAAGAACGAAGAAGGAACAATCCCAGGGGAAACAGCCCTTCGCTGCTGCCGCCACCGCTGGGAAAAAAAACAACAGGCCCAGCAGTGTGTCTTCTTCTTCCCCCCCCCCGCTTCAAGGCTGCACAACCAGAACCCGGGAGTTATCAAAAGAACTCAGAACTTCTCCTGGCTGCAGAACCTGTCTTAAAGCAACAGGAACACATTTCTGGGTATTAAAAAAAAAAACCACCAGACGATAGGGAATACAGGATTATCATAACTTCACCCCAAGACACCTGCCATACAATATTTCATAGGGACTTGTGTTGTCCCTCCACCTTGATTGTATGTGGATTCTCAGTAAGGCTATAGGCAAGACCTGAACCCATGTCATAGAGATTTCTTGACAAATTTTGCTAATCTGTTTTTGAGGGTTCCATTCATACATTCAGCTTTGCCACTCGCCCGTGGCAAAATAGAAAAAATCATTCATGCCTTACAAAACAGACAGGCATGTCACTGTATGCCCGATAAACTCTTTTTCCTTGCGGTATTAGAAAAAGATCTGAGACTGTGTAGTCTCATTTTTCAATGTGATTCTGCTACGAAAGATCTGTTGTTAATAATTGAATGTGTTCTTCTCTCTTACAGGTTGCCAAAGACATTCATCACACCTTTAGACATGATATCTCAAATCATCATAAAATGCAGAGCAAATCTTCTCTCAATAGCAGGTCGCGAATTTGCAATTATTTATCTGGCTATAATCAAAACTTACTTTGACTGGGCAATGCAAAAATCAGAAAACTTGCTGTGTACCTTGCTCGATTTTCCAGGCGTTTGCTCTATTCATTATCCAGCACACAAATTGATCAAAGCTAAATTATGCTCCAAAGAGAAACCTATGATCAGTGAAGAGCCTTTAAATGCAGTCACTATCTTCACCGATGGGTCAAAGCAAACGCACAATTCAGTACTAATTTCGCAAGACAAACATACTAAAATCTGGAATCAAAATGTTCAAAAACTTAAAACCTTACTTCAGGCAGCAGTTGTGAGAGCTTTTCAGCTCTTTCCAAAGTCTTTCAACCTAATCACTGATTCGGCATTCGTTGCTAATATTATTAAAATAATTGAAAGATCTGTTCTAAAGGATGTGAACAAGTTGTGTCTTTGGCTCACCTGTCCTTACCAAGCTCAGTCACATAAAATTAATCCTTGTTTTTCACACATCAAGGTTTTGTATGTTTACAAGTTTTTGACTAGCTCTGCAGAAGAGCCTGACCCCCCAGTTTCAGTTGAAAATGCAGAATCAGAACAAATAGAAAAACCATACAATCTTGTAACTTGGGGGAAGAGATTTGCATGTGTTTCCACAGGTGAAAGCCTCAAATGGATTCCAGCAAAAAACGTAAAGCTGTATCATGTATCCAAACCTGCCTAAGCCTCCACATCAGCCAGCAACCCCGCAACTGAAAAGCAAGAAGCGAGTACCCACACCTGAGCCGGCAGAACCATCAAGAAAAAGTATTCTGCCAAAAAGCAGCTCAAGAAGAAAATGAACTTTAATCATTTACGCGAATGCATGTTACTTTTATTCCTTTGTTTTAGTTTCTGTAGTGAAACTTTATCTGTAAATCAACCAAAAATTCTAATAGTAGTAATTGTAGTTTTAGTAGCAATACCCTGTACACTCCAGTGTGTACAAAAGTTAATGAGTAAAACTGTGTCTAGTATCTTAGTTGTTCAACAAAGAGGGGGAGATGTTGGGGAAGATGAAATAGGAAAGCCTTATAGATATGATTACCTTGCAAAAGATGCTGAGAATATGGAAAGTATGAGCGATATTGAAATGAAAACAAGGTTCGAGTTGTAGAGTAACTAAAAAACAATGTTATGGCCACAGAAGGTAATCCCCCTTCTTGATAGAACAATGCCCTCTGCCCAGGCAAGTCCAAAGGTCAGAGCAGACCCTGCCTGCCTGGTGGAGATCCCAAAAAGCAGTTTTTTTAAGGTTTGAAACATGACCCCGTATGGTAATGTGATGATTCTTATAGGTTGTATGTAAATGCTGTAGAGTTTGTAGCTTGTCTTAGATTGGTTAAAGGGAATTAGAATATTCAACAGAGAAGATGATTTATTGCATTGTAAACAGCAAATCGCTCTTTTTTGCTCTCTTCTTTCTACTCTCTCTCTCTCTCTCTTTTCTCTGGCCTGCTTTGGGCTGCGTCTTGCAGTCCAGCAGGCCTCTCATGCTCATGCTCTTTCGCAATAAACCCTCATGTTCTAAAACTCACCTTTAGAGATCTCTTGTCCCTATTTTTACCCCCATAACTAAACCCCACGGAGTCCCTCCTTACAATGCTGCAGCTCCAGTATGAGCTAGAGTCCAAGGCAGCAAAGTGGTATGCCACTATTGACATTGCAAATGCATTTTTCTCCATCCCTCTGGCAGCAGAGTGCAGGCCTCAGTTTGCTTTCACCTGGAGGGGCGTGCAGTACACGTGGAACCGACTGCCCCAGGGGTGGAAGCACAGTCCCACCATCTGCCATGGGCTGATCCAGGCTGCTCTGGAAAAGGGTGAGGCTCCGGAACATCTGCAGTACATCGACGACATCATTGTGTGGGGGAGCACAGCAGAAGTGTTTGAGAAAGGAGAGAAAATCATCCAAATTCTCCTGGAAGCCGGTTTCGCCATCAAAAAGAGCAAAGTCGAGGGGCCTGCCAAAGAGATGCAGTTCCTGGGAGTGAAGTGGCAAGATGGACGGCGTCAGATTCCTACCGAAGTCATCAACAAGATCACAGCGATGTCCCCACCAACCAACAAGAAGGAGACGCAAGCCTTCCTAGGCGCCATAGGTTTCTGGAGGATGCATATCCCCGAGTACAGCCAGATTGTGAGCCCTCTCTACCTGGTGACCCGCAAGAAGAATGGTTTCCACTGGGGCCCTGAACAGCAACAAGCCTTCGCGCAGATCAAGCAGGACATCGCTCATGCAGTAGCCCTTGGCCCAGTCAGGACAGGACCAGAAGTGAAGAATGTGCTCTATTCTGCAGCTGGGAGCCATGGTCTGTCCTGGAGCCTTTGGCAGAAGGCACCTGGCAAGACTCAAGGCCGACCACTGGGATTCTGGAGCCGAAGTTACAGAGGGTCCGAAGCCGACTACACTCCCCACCGAGAAGGAAATCCTAGCAGCCTATGAAGGTGTCCAAGCTGCCTCAGAGGTAATTGGTACAGAAGCACAACTTCTCCTTGCACCCCGACTGCCAGTGCTGGGGTGGATGTTCAAGGGAAAGGTTCCCTCTACCATCCACGCCACCGATGCCACGTGGAGCAAATGGATTGCCCTCGTCACACAGCGCGCCCGTATTGGAAACCCGAATCGCCCTGGGATCTTGGAAATAATTACAAATTGGCCCGAAGGTGAAAACTTTGGCCTCACGGATGAAGAGGAGCAGGAACAGGTGACTCGTGCAGAGGAAGCTCCACCTTACAACCAACTGCCGCAAGATGAAACACGCTACACTCTGTTCACTGATGGTTCCTGTCGTATTGTGGGGGCAAATCGGAAATGGAAAGCAGCTGTATGGAGCCCCACATGATGGGTCACAGAGGCTACAGAAGGAGAGGGGGGATCGAGCCAACTTGCTGAACTCAAAGCCATTCAGTTGGCCCTGGACATTGCTGAAAGAGAGAAGTGGCCAAAGCTCTACCTCTACACTGATTCATGGATGGTAGCCAATGCTGTGTGGGGTTGGTTGGAAAGGTGGAAAAAGGCCAGCTGGCAGCGTAGAGGAAGACCAATCTGGGCTGCTGATGAGTGGCGAGACATTGCCACTCAGGTGGAGAAGCTACCTGTGAAAGTCCGTCATGTAGATGCCCATGTCCCCAAGAGTCGAGCTAATGAGGAACACCGAAACAACGAACAGGTGGATAAGGCTGCAAAGATAAAGGTGTCACAAATAGATTTGGATTGGTAACACAAGGGGGAGCTGTTCCTAGCTCGATGGGCCCATGATGCCTCTGGCCATCAGGGCAGAGATGCCACCTATAAGTGGGCACGAGACCGAGGGGTGGATCTAACCATGGACTGTATCTCCCAGGTAATCCATAACTGTGAGACGTGTGCTGCCATCAAGCAAGCCAAGCGGGTGAAACCCCCGTGGTATGGTGGAAGGTGGTCTAAATATAAGTATGGGGAGGCCTGGCAGATTGATTACATCACACTGCTTCAAACCCGCCACGGGAAGCGCTACGTGCTCACAATGGTAGAAGCCACCACTAGGTGGCTGGAAACCTACCCTGTGCCTCACGCCACTGCCTGGAACACCATCCTGGGCCTTGAAAACCAAGTCCTGTGGAGGCACGGTACCCCTGAGAGAATTGAGTCAGACAATGGGACTCATTTTAAAAATAGCCTCATAAACACCTGGGCTAGGGAACTGCCGCAGTGAATTAGCCCTAAATTTATAATTTCTGTTTCAGAATATTCCCCCAGCTAAAACATCCCATTGGTTAAAAGTCATGTACCGTCCCCTGCAATACTGTTATAGGTTTGTAAGCCTGTTCTTCACCCTAAGATCGTTCCTGATAGGTCCCCCGGGGCTGGGCACGCCCCGTTCTCGCTGCCCTTTTAACACCGTGCAGAACCGGGCCCGGGACTTCTGCGTTTTTGGATTCTAGGCGACCTTATCCTTTACCTCGTCCTCCGCCCCTGTTCCTACAATAAACCTTCTAGAATCCCAAGTGCAGGAGTCTATGCCTCTTTCGTATTTACCGCCTTCTTAGAGTGCTACCGTTCTCCTGGAAGCCGCACTCGCCTGATTGCGTCACCCCGGCTGCGCGCCCGGTCTGTGTTCAGCGCGGCTAGCCGCCTTTCCGTTGCTGCTTTTGGGCGGCTGGCAACCTTTCGGGGATCAAAGCAGCATGGAACATGGCATTGAGTGGATGTACCACATTCCTTATCACGCACCTGCTGCTGGCAAAGTGGAGCGATGCAATGGTCTGCTAAAAACCACCTTGAAGGCTTTAGGCGGGGGGACATTTAGAGGTTGGGAAGGGCATTTAGCCAAGGCCACCTGGCTAGTTAACACCCGAGGTTCCACCAACCGAGCTGGCCCTGCCCAATCTGAACCCCTGCAAACAGCAGAGGGGGATAAGGTTCCAGTGGTACACATGAGAGGCATGCTGGGGAAAACTGTTTGGATTAATTCTGCCTCAAGCAAAGACCAACCCACCCGTGGGGTTGTCTTCGCTCAGGAACCAGGGTGCACCTGGTGGGTGATGCAAAAGGATGGAGAGACATGATGCATACCTCAGGGGGACCTTAGTTGGGGTTGAATTGCCCATAACACTTTGCCTGTATCCATATCTGTATGTATATATGTATATAATTAGAGTAATGCATGTAGGTATATAGTTTAAATGTTTAAGCTCAATGTAACATGTTGGAATGGAAAAAAAATTCGGGGTGGATAATGTCAGAGGTGGGGGGGGATTGGAATTTTTTCTCCATCCCTGTTACTAAGCAACAAAAAGCTGGGTGATTAGAGCCATCAACTCTTTTGTAAGAGACAAAAGGGTGTGCTAGGTGGGGCAAGGGGACGAGGCAGCCAGCCGTTTGGGACTGGCACTCGTCCGTCAGACACCGGGAGGAAAGGGACTGCTCTTTGCTTCTGGCTGCGACCGCGGGAGATCCAAGTGTGCTCTGCCTTCTCCTCCTGGCTGGGTGAGCTTTGATTCAACCTCTTTCCCACTGGGAGTGCACGTTTTTCCCAGCTGCGTTTTTTCGCAGCAGCTGCGGGGGAGTCTGGCTGTCCCTGCCGCCCGCCCCGCTTTCGCTTTCAAACCAAAACATTAACAAAACAGACAAAGCGCCCTGCAAGGAGGCACGGGGAAAGGGGAAAAGGACTTTCTAAACCTGAGTATCTGCCGCTGGACTGCAGGGTCCCTTTTCTCGGGTGTAGCCTCTCCCTGCCGGGGGTCCCGGGGGAAGTGGTTCCAATGACTCCCCAGACTATTTCTCACCTACCATCCTCCCAGGGGATCTTTCTCTGGGACAAGAAAACAAGTCGGAGAAAAAAAGTCCAAGAAGAAGAACGAAGAAGGAACAATCCCAGGGGAAACAGCCCTTCGCTGCTGCCGCCACCGCTGGGAAAAAAAACAACAGGCCCAGCAGTGTGTCTTCTTCTTCCCCCCCCCGCTTCAAGGCTGCACAACCAGAACCCGGGAGTTATCAAAAGAACTCAGAACTTCTCCTGGCTGCAGAACCTGTCTTAAAGCAACAGGAACACATTTCTGGGTATTAAAAAAAAAAAACAACCAGACGATAGGGAATACAGGATTATCATAACTTCACCCCAAGACACCTGCCATACAGTATTTCATAGGGACTTGTGTTGTCCCTCCACCTTGATTGTATGTGGATTCTCAGTAAGGCTATAGGCAAGACCTGAACCCATGTCATAGAGGTTTCTTGACAAATTTTGCTAATCTGTTTTTGAGGGTTCCATTCATACATTCAGCTTTGCCACTCGCCCGTGGTCTGTAGGGAGTATGCAGATCCCAGACAATTCCCAGAATTCTACTAACCTCCCCCACTACTGATGCAACAAAGTTTGGCCCTCTGTCTGATGACAACCCCAAAAGAACCCTAAATCTTGCAATTATATGATTGAGCAAAACTTTTACCATTTCTTTTGCTGTGTTAGTATGACGGGGTAAGCTTCAGGCCATCCACTGAAGGTGTCAACCAACACCAGTACATACCTGTATCCTTCTTTGCGTGGTAACTCAGCAAAATCTATTTGCCAATAATCTTCAGGAAGGTCTCCGGCCTTTGTTACCCTTGGCACTACTCTTTTGCTTGTACCAGGATTGTTTCAACAGCAGATTTCACAGTTCTTTAGTATAGATTGCACAATTTCGGTCGTTTCCCTTCCTATTGCTACCTTTTTCAGATGTTTCAAAAGATTTTCTGTTCCCCAATGGGTACCTTCATGTTTCCACAGAGCAATTTCCCGAAGGTGCAGGGGAGGGACTATAGGCTGTCCTGTTGGTGTAACAGCCCACCAACTTTCTTTGATTTCAGCATTAAGGGAGTCAATTAACTGGTGGTCTTTCTGATCATACTTTGGGGTAAAACCCGAAGGACTGATTTCTTTCTGTGGTATTACTGCTAGGATACCTTGTTCTGCAGCCCCTTTTGCTGTTTCATCAGCGAAGCAGTTCCCTAATTTGAGAATTGTTTTCCCCTTTTGATTAGCTTCACAATGCATAATAGCCACCTCTGCAGGCTTCCAAGTACTCTCCAGGAGTGCATGGATCTGTTCAGCATGTTTGATTCCATTACCTTGACAAGCAGTTAGCCTCCCTCTTTCCTTCCAGATGGCTCCATGGGCATGCACAACACTAAATGCATATTTAGAATTGGTCCATATATTTACCTTCTTTCCCTTGCTCAGTTCTAAAGGTCTTGTCAGCGCAATCAGTTCAGTTTTCTGTGATGATACATCTGGTGGCAAGGCCTTTGCTTTCATTATCTTGTCTGTGGTTGTCACTGCATATTCTGTCATTCGTTTACCATCCTGCACGAAACTGCTTCCATCTGTATGTAGTTCCCAATCTGAATCTTCTAGAGGCACATCCTTCAGGTCTGGTCTGCTGGAATAGGCCTCCTCTATGGTTTGTAAACAGTCATGCTCAGGCACACGGATTAACGACCAATGTTGTTTTTAGGGTAACATCATCTTGTTCCAACAACACAGCCTGGTACGTAAGCATCCTGCTAGGGGACAGCCAGTGGCCCCCCTTTTGTTCAAGTACAGTTAGTACTGCGGTCACAGCCAGCAGGGGCCCTGTTGGGCTCCCAGACAGGCAAGGCAGGTGCGATGACTCCCGCTCAGCTGCAGGGGGGCGCTGTCTCACACGCATAATGGCGGGCGGGCTGGACAGCAGGACGGCGTGCAGCAGGGAGCTCAGAGCAGCGAGCTGGAGCGGCAGGACTGGCTCACCTGGGGCCGCAAGCAAGAGGTGGCAGATACTCTGCAGTTGTGGCAGAAGCCATGGTGTGTCCGGGCGGGCGGGGGATGTGGGGCACAGTGTAGCAGAAAAGCAACCCGAGTCGGCGGCAGGCAAGTTGCAGGGCTAGGGGGCCGCAGCCGGACTCTTCCATAGGGGACAGGGCCCCTGGGTTTCCCTTGAGGCACCCGAGTGGATGGTAAAGGTCCTCCCCAGTCAAATTTGGTGTTAATAAAAAGTCCCAGTTCAAACGGCTGCTCTTACACACAAAAGCTCACCCAGTAAGGAAGAAATACAGATGCTGGGCTCCCGAGGTCACAGAGAACTCTCTACTAGCTGTGGAAGCTCAGCTGTCTCCTCCAGTGCTGAGGAAGCAAGAGAGCGAGGGACTGCTCCCAACTCTCTTTTCTTAGCCGAGGTCCTTGTGATATTTCTCCTCCCCCCAGAGAAACCCTGGGATAGGAGGAATGCAGTCAGGTGCCCTTCTCCCCTGAACTTGGTAACTTCTTTGGCTCTTTTAAGTACCCAGAGTTAAAGTGTCTTAGCAACAGATGGGACAAAAAATTCCCGAAGAGGAAGAAAACAAAAGGAACAAATCCTATCCTTCAACACAGTGACATTTAGCAACCAGTGGTACATAGGCATTCCAAGATTACAGGCTGTTCTCACCAAAAGTCAAATCCCCCTGAGGTACACAACATGTTTCCCCATTGTTGCAGGACATCCCCCCCTCTCTTTGCCTCACAGATGGCTGGCATATGGAAAGGCCCAGCGAGGGGTCCAAAAGGCCCAGCACGGGGTCATCTCCTGCTGCCCTAAAGTCTGAACTCCAACCAAGAGTCAACACCTTGGTATGGGAAAACAGATGTGGAAAGAGATGAAAGGAAGCATTTAGGGTGACCAAAAAACCACTGCTTCTACACTATAAAAGGCACACAAATAATGACAGAGGTAGAAGCTTTCTACACGTACCCTGAAGCGTGTGGGGGCTTCTCCCCGGAGTTTGGAAGCAAACTCTGCTGGTTACTTTCTCGGGAATTGAGAGAAAAGATTCTGATGTGTGCTTCCACCAACTAATCGGATGGTAACATACATTGGTTCTTAAGTTATATTATTTCTTTGCTAGCTGTAATAATAGGTACCTGTATAATAAGTATGTCTAATAAACAATAATTCATTCTATATTAGACCTAATCGGCCATTATTAAAGAACTTGAGAACGAGATTGGGGTCTTGGGGTGCTGGCTGCCTCAATAAGCTAACTGCCAGCTGTCAAAGGCCTAGGCAAAAGGCAGAAACTTATCAAAACTCCTGTCTCCTTTTTTAACACCCATCCCTCTGCATTACCCACCAAGTGTAATCAGGTTCTTGAGCAAAAGCAATCCCACAGATGGGTTTGCCTTTGCTCGAGGCAAAATTAATTCAAGCAGTCTTTCCTAACATACCTCTCATATGTACCATGGGGATTTTATGTCTGTCTGCGGTGCACAAGGGTTCTGATTGGGCAGGGCCAGCTCAGTTAGTGGACCCTCTGGTGTCGACTAACCAGGTAACCTTTGCCAAATGCAGATTCCACTGCTTGAAGGTCCCACCGCTCATTGCCTTCAGTGTTGTTTTTATTAGTCCATTGCACCGCTCAACATTCCCAGTGATGCCTGATGGGTTTTTTGTCCTTTTTCATTATACTTTTATACCCTTTTTATATACTTTATATCCTTTCCTATTCCTGTACTTTTTACTCCCTGTATCTTAGCCCCACATGTTTATAACTCTTGTACGCTAGCCTAGTTCAGAATTCTTTGGGGAAGACGAAACATCCCCACAATCTCAAGAACATGAGGCACCAACCTTGAACGGAGCCTCATCCCTGGAACATGTTTTTGTAAACTAAGTTGTAGCCTTTTTGGGGGGGAGGTAATTAGAATAAGGGAGCAATTACTTCATTTGTTAGGTTCCTTACTGGGGAATTTTAGATAGGTATGCTAATTGGTGAGGTCTATAAAATTGTATACGCGTTGTACCCGGGTCTCTTTTCGTCGTGGTACCACCTTTGACAAAGGTGCACCTGGGATCCTATTATACCAAGGTAATACCCTTTTCCCTATACTGCGGTGTCTGCGTGTCATTTTTACCAGCATTTTAGGCATCACCAGCAGGTGGCGGATGATAAGGAATATGATATTGATGCCTTAAAGCTGGTAAAAATAAGAGGCAGACACAGCATTATAGGGAAAAAAGGGTATTACCTTGGTTTTAATAGGATCTCAGGTGCACCCTCATCAAAGGTGGAAACACGCTGAGGAGCACACCCGTGTACAACGCTTATACAATTTTATGGACCTTACAGATTAGCATATCTACCTAAAATCCCCCAATAAGAAACTTAACAAATGAAGTAATTGTTCCCCTATTCTAATTATTCCCGCCCCCCAAGTGAGGCTACAGTCTAGTTTACAAAAACATGTTCCGGAGAGGAGGCCCCGTCCAAGGTTGGAGCCTCTAGTTCTGAGATAGTAGGGATGTTTCGTGTTCTCCAGAGAACCCCGAACTAGGCTAAATATCAGAGTACAAGGGTTATAGACATGTAGGGCTAAGGTACAGGGAGTGAAAGGTACAAGGAAAGGGAAAGGGTATAAAAAATGTATAAAAAGGGTATAAAGAGAAAAGACAAAAACCATCAGGCATCAATACACCCACTCAATACCATGTTCTCTGGCCCAAGTTTTTATAAGCCTATTCTTGAAATGAGTCCTGTTGTCTGACTCAATTCTCTTGGGGGTGCCATGCCGCCACAGAACTTGCTTCTCAAGGGCCAGGATGGTGTTCCAGGCAGTGGCGTGAGGAACAGGGTACATCTCCAGCCATCCAGTGGTGGAGCACGTAGCGGTTGCCTTGGCGGGTTTGAGGCAGTGTGATGTAATCAATCTGCCAGGCCTCCTCATACTTATATTTCGACCACCTCCCCCCATATCACAGGGGTTTCACCCGCTTGGCTTGCTTGATGGCAGCACACGTCTCACAATCATGGATAACCTGAGCTATGGTGTCTGTGGTTAAGTCCACCCCTTGGTAACGAGCCCATCAGTATGTCACATCTCTTCCCTGATGACCTGAGCTATCATGGGCCCACCTAGCTAGAAAGAACTCACCCTTATGTTGCCAGTCCAGATCTACCTGTGACACTTTGATTTTGGCAGCCTGATCCACCTGTTCGTTGTTGCGGTGCTCCTCATTAGCCCAACTATTAGGCACATGTGCATCCACATGACAGACTTTCACTGTCAACAGCGATGTCTTGCCACTCTTCAGCAGTCAAAATGGGTTTCCCCCTGTGCTGCCAATTGGGCTTTTTCCACCATTCCAGCCACCCCCATGGAGCGTTTGCTACCATCCATGAGTCAGTGTAGAGGTAGAGCGTTGGCCACCTCTCTTGCTCAGCAATGTCTAAAGTCTGCTGGACTGTGGAGTTGCAGAGGAAGAGGCCCCCAAGATCTGACAAGAAACCGAAAACCGGATGCCGGAAAGTATTGATCAGCACAGGATTTGAAGCAGATAAGCAGGCTTCCTTCTCTCCCCTGAGAAGAATAACAAGCTGTCAAACCTGACAAGATGTATTGAGGAATTGTGAAAGGCTGAGAAAACAACTAAGAGACAACTTCCCATGCTGAAAAGTATATATACTGTATGGCTTTGTAATAAAATCAGAATTCACGTGGCATACAGCGAGTGATTCTCATTCCGTACACTACAGATGGCGCCTGCTTTAACAGGGACTTCGTTACGGCTGAAGTAATCCAGCTTCCAGTGGCGTATTCTGACCGAACCAACCATGGGTGTATTCAACAAGGAGCTCCTTTCATCGCTGGCTATAGAACAGCTTAGCTTTTGCGAGTGGTCGGGAAGCATCTTATAATAGGGCAAAGTGCAATGAGATCCCAAAAATGGCATAAAGACTCTTACGTATTACTAAGGAACAAGGATTTAAAATCCAACCCCAAAGACTTATACAGCTACTTATATGGGTCAAACAATTTTGTCCCTGGTGTTAACATAGGGTTAAAATGTTTCTAAAATTGGGATAGTTAAGAATAGGCTTTGGGAACGGGAGTAGGTAAGAACTGCTTGTACAGGGTCAGGTTGACATGAATATGAAGATTGCTTAGAAAACATCGGGATTGTTTCAGTTAACTGATGTGGATTCACACCTGCAAAATAAATCAGAAATATTGCGGGAGGAGCAGGGCTTAAAGTCATGCTTGGGGGGAAACAATGGAACAATGTTAAGTTGATGATTAACATATGATCACACCACTGTTCTGTAAGGGAAGGTATAAAAATGTATCCGCTTCAAATCCATGTGGAAGTCAGATTTGGGTAGATGTTACACCCCGGCTTCCCGAGCTCGAATAAAGGCACCTGCATATAATCATTCAGTGATTATGTGTTTTCCACGCTAACACTGGTATCCACCTGATGGTTCCTATGACCTTGCTCATTGGCAAAAGGTTGGGGAATGCCTACAAACACTCCAGGTTACTCATCATGATATCCACCCCGATGATATGATTACTTGGCATATGGTATATACTGCTCTGCAACAATTTAAGGAAGCAGATTGCATTCTTGCGGATGCCCCGCCTGCACCCCCATCAGATACTGTTGTTATTGTTAATGAGACTTCACCTGAGGAGGGCAATCCTGAAAGAGAGGATTCTCTTGATCCTGGTCCTATTGACCCTGAACAAGGATCTGACTTGTATCCTCCCCAAGCTCCAGTACATGCTATGGCAGCAGCTGGTCCCAGTGCAGTAGAAATTTTACAAACTGCACACAGAAAGGCTACGGCAAACTGACCATTGCCATATGCCTGGTCGTATTCCTTTACTGACTCTGATGAGGACACACTGCCATCCGCAGGGCCTGAACCAGAAAGGTTTATACAGGAATGCCAAAGACGGACTTTAAAAGAAGGTGATATTGGACTTTATCATGCTATGCCGCTTGTGTATTGAAATCAAAATCCGCAGCACAACCAACTGTCATATGAAATGCTAAAGGAACTGAGGAACTCAGTGAAGGAAAATGGTTTACACTCCTCCTTTACTATGTATTTAATAGATGCAATTGCCAAATCTCATATGATGTTACCCCTGAGTTGGAAATCTCTCTTTAAAACAGTTTTGACGGGGGGACAATACTCTGTTTGGTGGACGGAATTTGTAGATGTGACTCAAACTCAGGCATTGAATAATGCCAATCAGCAACCCCCAATCAATATACCTGCCCCTCAACTCACAGGCACAGGTATGTATGCCACGGCTCGGGCCCAATTGCAACAGGCGTGGGAGCAAGCTACTGTTATTGCCCTGCCCGCACTGCGAAAAGTACCTGATACAAAAAAATTAGAGTCTGGTTTTGCCGCCATCAGACAAGGCCCTCATGAACCATATATTACCTTTATTGACCGATTGCAATCAGCCGTCAAGCGGCAAATTGAGATAGAGGTGGCAGCTGATGCTGTCTTAAAATCCCTTGCTTATGAAAATGCTAACAATGACTGTAAAAAAGCCCTGGACCTGATATGTAATCGAGCTGATGTTGAACTTTCTGATTATATCAAGACATGGGCTAGTATCAGTTCAGATAAATTCAAAGCAGAACTTATTGCTACTGCCTTAGCCCAACAGCTGCAAGAGGCCAGAGCAGCTATTAAGTGCTTTGAATGTGGAGAAGAGGGCCACATTAGAAAACAGTGTCCAAAGGGACAAAAGGACAATAAAAAACCCAATACACCTTGCCCTAGATGCAAAAAGGGGCTCCATTGGAGAAACCAGTGCCTGTCGAAGTTTGATAAGGACAGGTACCCCCTCCCAAAACAGGGAAACTCGAAAGGGGGCGCGAGGTCCGGTGCTCCCCAATCCAACGGGAACCCACTCAATCAGACACCAATGCAAGCACAGATCTTGCAAGGGGCAGGGAATGCCGGCTTGGACTTGGCCATCAGCATTACCACAGTCCTAAATGATACCTCTGTTCATCTGCTACCCACTGCTGTTTTCGGTCCACTACCATTTCAAACTCACACTTTATTATTAGGTCGCTCTTCAACCACCAGAACAGGATTGTTTATATTACCAGGAATCATCAATGCAGATTATAAAGGGGAAATCAAAATCATGGCCTGGACACCCAATCCTCCCTGTACAGTAGCACAAGGAAGCCGATTGGCACAATTAATACTACTGCCAGCAATTCCCTGCTCAGCACCAATCCTACAACAGCAATGAAATGGAGGAGGATTTGGGAGAACAGGTACCCCGCAAATATTTTGGTCAAAAATCATAGGGGTACAACAGCCATTACTCATTTGTCAAATAGGTTCTAAGTCTTTTACAGGACTGGTCGATACCAGAGCTGATGTATCCATCATAGCACAAAAGGAATGGCCCCCCCGAGTGGCCTCTGGTACCCTCTACAGCGGTTTTAATGGGGGTCAGAGGACAGCAGGTACCTTGGATGTACCTTGGCAGTCAGCAAAAGAGCTATGTGCTCCTGATCCCTGGCACTCTGTGGGGACGAGAGCTGATGATGCAATGGGGTTTGGTCATTTCAACACATTTTTAATAGGGGCCACTGATGAAAAGGCACTCCTCAAATTGACTAGGCTCACAAGTAAACCTGTTTGGGTCAGCCAGTGGCCCCTTTCACAAGAGAGGCTTCACCAGGCCCAGATTCTCGTACAAAAACAACTAAATTTGGGCCACATATTCACTTCCACCAGCCCATGGAATACACCTATTTTTTTTTATCCCTAAGAAATTGGGAAAATTGAGGTTTTTACAGGATCTCAGGGTAGTTAATGCAGTAATGTCACTTATGGGACCATTACAACCGGGAATACCTACGCCTACAATGATTCCAGAACACTGGGAACTAGCAATAATTGAATTAAAAGACTGCTTTTTCACAATTCCTTTACATGCAGATGCTGCACCTAAGTTTGCCTTTTCTCTACCATCTGTCAATCATGAGGCTCCCATGGAACGATACCAGTGGGTCGTGCTACCTCAAGGTATGAAAAACAGTCCTACTAGCTGTCCATTCATCATTCACTCAGCAATACAACCAGTACGGCAAAAATACCCATCTGTTTTGCTGTATCACTACATGGACGATATTTTTATCGCTCCTGACAGTTCTTTACTGTTGAAAGACTGTCTTGCTGCTTTAAAAATATAGCTTGCCAGCAGAGGCTTATGTGCAGCCACAGAAAAAATCCAAACAGAACCTCCCTGGAAATACTTGGGCTTTAAATTGCTAGAAACAACAGTCACGCCACAGTCAGTAACTTTAAAAACTGACATACGCACATTGAATGACTTGCAAAAGTTACTGGGCACTATTAATTGGATTCGCCCTTTTCTGGGAATCACCACAGAGGAATTATTCCCTTTGTTTCAATTGTTAAAAGGGGACCCAGATCTTTCCTCCCCCAGGCAGTTAACAAAGACTGCCTGAGAGGCTTTGTCACATGTAAGTGACAAAATAAATAAATCCTTTACTGTTGTAGAATGGCTTCAAGACCACGGCCACGGATCCCTAAAAGCCTTGTGCGAGCAAAGCCAGTGTTAGCTGAAGTAGGCCATTTAGGCCGCAGCAGTAAGATAATTACAAGTCAGGCGGACAGGGCAAGAGCCCAAGGAAAGAGTGCCCTTGAGCTCTGGGAAAGTGCCGTGGGAGGAGGGTGCCGTGGGGGAGCTTGTGATTGAGAAGAATGAGGAGGAACCCTGAGAAGAATGAGGAGGAACCCTGAAATGGTGGGAATGGAATGTAGATTGTAACGTGTGTGCTTAGCCAATGAAATAGTGACCAGTAGATATAAGCAATTGTAACAGTATTTAAGCAGTGCATACAGTGAAATAAACTGAGCTTGCTTATAACTCATATTGAGTTGGCGTCTGGCTTCCCTCGCTGCTAACACTTTGCCACACGTCAGAACCCGAATTTGCCTTTGTGGCTATTTTTAATTCCGGAATCATTTCGACCCTATGCTCTCATTGGTCAAGCTGATGAACATCGTCTCTGGCTATTACAATGGATTTTTCTACCACACACCTTCACAAAAACAATAACCACTCAACTTGAGATGGTTATTCAACTGCTGTCGATGGGACGGCTTCGATGCCAGATTCTGTAAGGACATGATCCAGCAGTCATACATCTTCCTATTTAAAGGGGTCCCGGACCCCCAAACTCAGTTCGGGATCGGGTTGGCTGTTAATCGGAGCCCGGCGAGGCAGCCCGCTCCCGGGCGGAAGCGGGGCGACCCGGAGCTCGGCAGAGCTCCCGGAGGAGCGGCGCAAACTAGAGATCGAAAGCAGACACAGGAGATGCAGGCAGTCAGCCCGGCGGTCCAGGGGATTTATTAAAAGGTAAGGGGAGATGGAGGGGGAAGGAATAGGGCTGGATCGGCGAGCTCAAAGCGGGGTTTCTGCGTTGCATTGCAGCTAATATAGCGGGGGAAAAAGGGAGGGGAGAAACCGAAAGAACCAACGGGGTACATAGAACTCTGGATTGACAATAACTTGATCTTATGGGGGAACAAGGGGGGAGGATACAGAACTTTAAATTTTCCAATCAGAGAACACGGCAAAGGCAGACAAAGGAGAACTTTCTAGAATTAATATGGGAGGGGAGATGAGCTGGGCCAATAGCTTTACTTCAAGGCTCTCTGGGAGCACCCCCTTTAGGGTTGTTTTATTCCCATGACTTGTCCCGTGGGGCAATGCCACTGCTAGGGACGCTCAGCTGAGCTAAAGCCACTGCAACACCTATTACTGCTACAGAATTAGAAAACCTATTCAGGGGCTCACTGTCATTTCAAATTGCCTTTGCTGATTATAATGGAGAGTTTGTCCATTCAATGCCCCATCATATTCTGCTACAATCCTTCAAAGAACTCCCCTTTTAACTGCGGAGGCTGCAATCAAAGATGCCTATCCCTGATACAAAAACTATTTTCACTGATGGGTCAGGAAAAAGACACAAAGCGGTGACCCTGTGGAAAAACAACACAGGACAATGGGAACATTCGATAACCTTTCAACCCAGATCTGTCCAGCTGGTCTAGCTGGCAGCTGTAGTAGAGGCATTTCACCTCTTCTCACAGCATCCTATTAACATTGTGTGTGATTCTCTTTATGTTACAGGAATCCTCGAGAGAATTGAGAGCTCCTTCCAGAAGGAAGTCTCTGTCGGGGCCTGGTCTGTCTTAACAGCTGGTCTGTCTTAACAGACCTATGAAAGTCATTGAAGATAGGTAAGAGGAAGTATTTTGCTGATGTTGCAAGAAAGCAAGCAGCTGGCCAGAGAAAACCGGATATATTGCCCAAAAGTAGGAGATTACTTGCTGGCCAAGGAAAACAGGATATATTGCCCAAAAGTAGGAAACTGCGGTTTTAGTATATACCAATCATATAATGCGTGCTTAGCTCGTGTTAATTGCATGTAACCAATTATATAATTGCATGGCCCGTGTACGAGCCATATGTAGAGTTCCGTGGCGAGTGTAAGGAAGGTAAAAAGCTTTAAAAGAAGCACTGCTGAAGAATAAAGGGAGACGACTCTCTGCATCACATTGGTGTCATGTCGTTCTTGTCTCGCATGGAGCAATAAACCCCAACAAGTCTCTAACAAAAATATTTTTGTTTTATTAACCACTTTGTACAACCTTTTACTTCACAGGTCTCACGAGTATTACATTCTGCACCTTAGGTCCCAGACCACTCTGCCTGGACCTATAGTGGAAGGTAACGCAAAAGCAGATTCCCTTGCTATGACAGCTACTGTACCACAAAAATTAGAGCAGGCAAAACTTTCTCCCAATTTTTATCACCAGAATGCCCGAACACTAACCAAACAATTTGATTTAACTCTGCCACAAGCACGAGATATAGTGAATACTTGCTCACAATGTCAGCAAACTCTTTCTCTGCCACAAGCATTAGGTACAAACCCACAAGGGTTGAAACCTAATGACATTTGGCAAACAGATGTAATACACATATCGAGCTCTGGGACTTTTAAATATGTCCATGTTTCCATTGATACCTTTTCAGGTTTTATAGTAGCAACAGCACACAAAGGAGAGAAATGCAGAGATGCCACCAGACACTGGCTACATGCTTTTACCACAATGGGGGTCCCTCAACAGATAAAAACAGATAATGGACATGCATGTACATCTCATAAAACACAAGAATTTTTCCACACTTAGGGTATCAAACACATTACAGGTTATCCACATTCTCCAACAGGACAAGCCATGTGGCTAGCACAGGTCTTTCTCGTGAGAACATTTTGCTACATTTCATAAACAAAGATAAAGTTTGGATGTTTTGCAAACAGCGTCTCCAGATTAGGGCAGTTCGGGCTTGGCCAATTGGGCCTAGGGGGAGGCTTCTGGCTGACCAATCTGGGTGACCTCTGAAAACTCTATATATATGGAAATCAAAATAATAAAGACACCTTCTCTCTTTTCTTGTCTGAGAACCTGGGTTTTCTCTCAGCTAGCGGCTCAACAGCGACAAAGCCATAGTGGAAAGAGCACATTAAACATTAAAAAACATGCTGCAGAAACAAGAAAGGGGGAACCTGGTAGGTATGCTCCCTCAAGAGCAGCTTGACAAGGCAACCTATGTTTTAAATTTTCTGAGTCTTTCCACTAGAGATGATCTGACAGCACACCAGAGATGCCTAGGTCAGACTGCTGATGGAGAAGGGGTTCACCCAAAAGTTACAAAGATGTACATAGCAGTCAGTGGAAAGGTCCAGTTCCACTGTTAGCTCGGGGGACAGGCTATGGTTGCGTTTCCTTGTCCACAGGTTCGTATTGGCTCCCGGCGAGGTATATCAAACCAAGCCAAGGATGACAACAATGAATTTTGCCTGCGAGATAAATCAAACCCAGCCAAAGACAACAAATATGAATTTTGTCCTTTTTCTACTGCTATACTGCCATCAAGAGGTGAAAGGAAGGAACTACTGGGCACACAGTCACGAGCCACCTCTGTTCCCACCTCTGACCTGGTGGGATCCAGAGCCCCCCCTCAGCAACAGTGGAACGGAATGGGTAGGAGTAACTTGGCTTCCTCCCCTAGATCAGGATGTTGCAGATACGTATATTAGCAATGCTACTTATGTTACTGATTTACCACCCATACACTTAATGTGGAATCAAACAAGTACCCTTTTGCCCTTACCCTGTGTTAACTTTTCTATGCAACTACATTTAATATATGTACACTTGGAGACTGCAAAAAAGCTGACTGCTATTACATTAACAGCCATTCTGTCTGTCTCTAACAAATCTGTGGATGCCACCCCACCTCCTTTCCCCAAATGTTGTTTTACACCCATTTCCAGTATACGGCGTTTGGAATGGACATCATGCATAGGACAACGGCCACAACAACAATTCTTACAGTATGGAAAAATAATTGATTGGGATCCACATGGTATCT
>JAKEPQ010000701.1:0-10458 GCA_024500445.1 Entomyzon cyanotis | reverse complement strand
AATATGTTGCCGTAGCTTTAGCTCAGCTGAGCGTCCCTAGCAGTGGCATTGCCCCACAGGACGAGTCATGGGAATAAAGCAGCCCTAAAGGGGGTGCTCCCAGAGAGCCTTGAAGTAAAGCTATTGGCCCACCTTATCTCCCCTCCCATATTAATTCTAGAAAGTTCTCCTTTGTCTGCCTTTGCTGTGTTCTCTGATTGGAAAATTTAAAGTTCTGTATCCTCCCCCCTTGTTCCCCCATAAGATCAAGTTATTGTCAATCCAGAGTTTTATGTACCCCGTTGGTTCTTTCAGTTTCTCCCCCTCCCCTTTTCCCCTGCTATATAAGCTGCAACGCAACACAGAAACCCCGCTTTTAGCTCACTGATCCAGCCCTATTCCTTCCCTCTTCCATCTCCCCTTACCTTTTAATAAATCCCCTGGACCGCCGGGCTGACTGCCTGCATCTCCTGTGTCTGCTTTCGATCCCTGATTTGCCGAGCTCCAGGTCGCCCCGCTTCCGCCCGAGAGCGGGCTGCCTCGCCGGGCTCCGCTTAAACAGCCAACCTGATCCTGAACTGAGTTTGGGGGTCCGGGACCCCTTTATCTGGTGCCGTGGACTCGGATCGGTGTCTGGCTGTGGGGGATTTTCGCCAAGAAGTGGATTCACAGCCGCCTTGCGCCGCACCCCACTCTTCGACGTGCTGAGCTCCGAGGACACTGCCGCGGCTGACGCAGAAAAGCCATTCAGCGATCCGCGCCAGATACCGCAGCTTCTGTTCTCAGCGGTTCGCATCGGAGTCGCGATTGGATCGTGCCGAGCTTAGGGTGAGTATTCCCGGAGAGCAAAAGAGGACAGGGTCCTCGCTTTTTTTGCCGGTCTCCCAGGGGATGCCCTAAGCAGTTCTCAGCTGCCGGGAGGGGTAGTGAGAGCTTATGAATCGCCTGGCCCATTTTTGATTTATTTTAATACGATTTCTGCGGGTCGGCGCATGCAGCTTGAGCCCCGTGTGCTTTCAGTGCCTGGTAACAATGGGTTCCAGACACTCTTAAGTCCACAGCTGCTCAGCAGGAGATGTATTTTGAGTTATCTCGCCTCTTTGTCCAAAATAAGGTTTTATTTTCCACCCGGGAACTCTGGAGGTTTGTCCGTTGGGTTTTTGTTAACCACCCCCCTGTATCCTCGAGTGCCGTGTTCGATCTGGATTTTTGGGGAGAGGTGGGAAAGAAACTGCTTGCCGTGGGCAGGGCGGGCGACAAGGTCGCGAGCAGAGTCTTCGCTCTGCTGAGAAAGATTCTCTGAGCTTTTGCCCCCTTCCACCAGCACAGGCGCCTGTGATTTAGAGTAAAATAGAAGTTACTAATGTAAAAGAGCTAGAAGCTGGATAATAGTAATAATAATATTTTTGAACTGATTTAGAGAGCCAGAGATTGGATAATGATTTACTAAGATATGCCAGCTGCGATCCATTTATTATTCTCTTAATGAATTTGTGCCTACCTGGTATCGGGGAGGATGGAGAGAAAAGAGCCAAATAATTGAGAGAAACCACCAAGTGTAACCGACCATCCCGCCCTTGGACCCCAGGACCGGTACGAGTTGGTTCTCAGGCTTGGACTAGGACCAAGGACCAAGGGAGCATGCGCAAGGGAACAGGGTGAACAGTTCACCGTGATGAAGAGTATGGATCCTGTCATAATTTATCATCGGGACCCTTGCCCACAATTAATCTGAAGACACTGCGCTTGCGCGAGCATATTTAAATGAACTTTGAACTCATTATAATACGAAGCGGGGATAGGTAATGAATATGTATAGGTGCTTTGTCTCACTTTATGCATATGCAATCTGTAACCTAATATAAACATAGTGAAGTTCTGCTGAGTGTGTGCATGCCTTTGGAGGGGCTACCCCCATGCACCCCAGCTGGAATAAACACATACCTACTTCATAACTATCTGAGTTGTGGAGTCAATTCTGTGCTTCACCTGTCTGTGGCTTCCAGGGCTGAAGGCTGAACCCTTAATTCAAATTCAAATTGTAGGTAACAGCTCTGGCCTGATGGCTTATCAGCTAAGCATGCATTTGAAACCAGCACAGAAACCGCTGAATCATCCCATGAAGGACCGTCACCCTGGAGGGGGCTTTGGGGGTCTCCAAAGACCACCAGGATATACGGAGCATGCGTAGTGCACATGCTAATGATATCAATGACTTCTGAGAAATGATTTGTATAACCACTCCTATCCTGAAGAATGTAATTAATATTCATGATTTTACCTATAACACTGTGTCTTTGGGGTACTGAGGTGTGTGTGTGTTTGGTGGAAACAATTCCCCACACATCCGGTGCACCGAATAAAGCAAATACCCACTTCTCTGACTTGGTCTCTGAAGTGTCTCTGGGCTCAATTGGAGCGAATCACTGCACGCGCAGGCTTTCAAGTTTGTTAAGAAGTCTTTCCCTCCCCCAGAGTCCTCTGCTTCCCCTCCGCCCTCGCCGGCGCCGCCGCCTCGCACCCGGCCCGGCTCCTCGCCGGTGCGTTCCCCGAGCCCCGCGGGAACCCCCGAGCCCTCGCCGGTGTGTCCCCCGAGCCCCGCGGGAACCCCCCGACTCCTCGCCGGCACCGCTCCCCGCCGCCCCCTCGGTGGCTCCGTGTCCCTACCCCCACTCTCCACCCCCGACGACCCTGCTAGGAGTAGACAGAAGGGTGCAGCTCACGTCTCAGTGCCTGGTCGCTTCCAGCCCCAGGGCATCCCTCTCTTTCCTCCTTCTCCTTGTTCGAGTGAGGATGGCCGCCTCGCTCAGGCTTCTACCCTCGACCCTCCTTCCTCACCCTGCGCACCCCGAACCCCCCCCTATGTTAACAGATGCCAAGATGGTGCTTGCCCCATAGAACGAGGGGAACAAAATGGCAGTTCTTCCCGCCTTTTTAGAGACAAAGAACAGGGCATTGTGCCGCACGGGAAGCCCAAGACACGCCCCTCTTCTCCTTCCCAGCATTCTCCCCTGCTGGTCACCTCCCTTGACGTAGACCCTCCTCCTTCCCTCCCCCTTCCGGTGCTGTCATTCCCCGCCCACATTACATCATGGGGAGGAGACATGCCAGGGGAAAGTCACGCCCCTGAGTTCCCACGACTCCCCCCCTCCGAGGTGACCACATCCAGCGGCCATCTTGGTAGTCCCGGAAACCCCGGGACGTCAACATCCGGCCGCCATTTTGGCGACCCCGGAAATGACAATGACTCCATCATTTTTGCTGCTCCTGCACGTTGCAGACAGCACTCCCCACTGCCTAGCCCTAACCCCACACCCAAACGCAATGACTCTAGCTGTCCAAAAGCAATTCTATGGCAACCCATTTCCCTTGAAATCAAAGAGAAGGTTTGCAAAGCTGTAAAAACTATGGTCGAGATTCAACTTACTTTCAATCCTTATTACAATCTATCTTACAAACTCAAACCAAATGCCCATTTGATATCAAGGCCCTCATTGAATGTCTCCTCACAAGAGGCCAACAAAAATTATGGGAATCAACCTGGCGAAAGAGGGTGCAAATTTTAATTAGTACATACAGAGACAATCCTGAGCTCCAACATCTAACTTTAGATTGTCTCTGTGGAACGGGAGAATGGGTCCGACCACAGGACCAGGTTACCACAATTCCTGATTCAGTCTATTTCGATTTAACCCTCGCAGCTCAACAAGCACTAAAGGAAATTCCAATTAAGCCTGAAGCACAATTATCATACATGCTTATCAAACAAAGATCAGGTGAATTGTTTGTTGACTTTATAGACTGTCTTGCAGCAGCAGTGGAAAGGCAATTTAAGAATAATAACACGCAAGAAGCTGTCATCATAAACACGGCTACAGTCAATGCCAACCCCAAATGTAAACAAATAATCAATTCCCTCCCTCCTGATACCCTAATTACTGTTTCCCTATTAATTGATGCATGTTCCAAAGCCCCGATTGAAATAAATCCTAACAAATCCCATGAAACTCCCAAAGCCTTCCCTACCACCCAAACCAACGCCCCCAAGACAGCACCAGAAAACACCCCAAAAACCCCTCACGTGCCTTAGGTGTGGCCAGCTGGGTCACTTTGCGTGCAATTGCCCTGCTCCTTTCCCAGTCTCTAATCCTCCTTCTCTGAGTCCTTTCCCCTCAGGGCAAGTTGCACCTGCCATGCCACCTGCAGCGCCAACCCCAATGCAGACGCCCTTGCCTGCCATCGCTCCATCAGCTCCACAGCCAATTGCGTGGAACTCCGTGTCTATGTCTGAATTCCAACCAAAAAACTGAGTGACCAGCGTGGAGGAGCGATGCGTGCAGAAACAAATGCTGCTTCCGTTGTGACACACCAACCAAACTTGACAGATACAGACGCCACAAACTCCTCACACCTCAGCTCTTCCAGCTTGCTCGTGTGGTGGACAGAGAGAGTCAACACCTCCAGACCTTACTTGACTTGCCAGATACGTAACAATGACACACAAAAATCTGTAAGGGGCCTTGTAGACGCTGACGCAGATGTCACCATTTTTCGCAATCTGTTTGGCCTGAACACTGGCCTCTGCGACAAACCGCCCTCCCTATTGGAGGAGTGGGAGGTCAATCACCCGCCCACCAGAGTGTAAACCCGGTCACCATCACAAATTCAGAGGGAGTGTCAGCGCACGTTCGCCCGTATGTTATGGACGTGCCTTTTAATCTTTGGGGAAGAGATTCGCTGTCTCAATGGGGGGCCCAGATCCACATCCCATCCCAACACCTGGATTTTTAAGTGGGGTC
The DNA here is from genome assembly GCA_024500445.1 of Entomyzon cyanotis. Classification (NCBI taxonomy): domain Eukaryota; kingdom Metazoa; phylum Chordata; class Aves; order Passeriformes; family Meliphagidae; genus Entomyzon; species Entomyzon cyanotis. The sequence continues at coordinate 5,680 of JAKEPQ010000701.1, read as the reverse complement.
ACTGAGCAGAGCGCCACCCCGCGGTTGAATTGGCTAATGGATGATCCCGTGTGGGTTGACCAGTGGCCCATAGCAGAAGAGAAATTAATTGCGCTCGAGTCCCTCGTTGACAATCAGCTTGCCAAAGGGCACATTGTTCCAACTCACAGCCCTTGGAATTCCCCCATTTTTGTCCTCAAGAAAGAGGGCAAAGATGAGTGGAGACTCCTCCATGACCTGTGGTCCATCAATGCGGTCATGGAGGACATGGGGTCTCTTCAGCTGGGACTTCCATCCCCGACTATGCTGCCCAGAGACTGGAAATTAATAGTGATTGACTTAAAAGACTGTTTTTTTCACATCCCATTGCACCCCGCAGACGCGCCAAGGTTCGCGTTCTCAGTGCCATCAAAAAACAATGCCGCGCCAATGAAAAGATACCATTGGAAAGTTTTACCTCAGGGAATAAAAAATTCCCCGACCATTTGCCAATGGTTCGTGGACAAAACTATAGCTCCTGTGAGAGCCCAATCTCCTGGAGTTCATATTTTACATTACATGGATGATATTTTAATTTGCGCAAAGACGCTAGAGCAAGTGCACGTCACCATGGCACTTCTCAGTCACGCGCTCACCGAAGCTGGCTTCACCATCCGGCCAGATAAGGTGCAGCAAATGACTCCAGTCAAATACCTGGGACTCGTGGTGAGGGACAGGACCATCGTCCCCCAACCACTTGCCATCATGGACAAGCCCAGAACCTTAAGGGACTTGCACAAGCTCTGCGGATCCATTAATTGGATCAGGCCACTGTTGGGCATCACCACAGAGCGCCTCGCACCTCTTTTTAATCTGTTGCGGGGGAGGGGGAGTTAGACTCTCCTCGAACCCTCACGCCAGAGGCGCGACAGTGTATTGTTGATGTCCAGCAAGCCATCACGCAGAGACAGGCCCACCGCTGCGATCCGAAACTCCCGTTTGAATTAATTATTCTGGGAGAAGGACAGTTCACGCACGGTCTCATTTACCAATGGGACTCAAGCCTGAAAGACCCATTGTTGATAATAGAGTGGGTTTTTCTGCTACATCAACTGGCCAAAACAATAACAATAACACCAGAACTCTCAGCCAAGGTCATTAAAAAGGTGAGGTTGCGGCTGAGGGCTCTTGCGGGTCTCGATTTCACCTGGATACAGGTGCCCTTTCAATCGGAAGATTTGGAATTCTTCCTAAAATTTTCTGAACCGCTACAATATGCCTTGGAGGGCTTTACGGGGAAAATCCAATCGGGACACAAAAACCACAAATTATTTAACACTGAATTTCAGCTGGTTCCAAAACCTCTCCTCTCGAAGCATCCAATAAAGAATGCTCTGACCATTTTCACAGATGGCTCCGGGGCTTCGCACAAGTCCGTGCTGACCTGGAAGAACCCCCAGACACGGCAGTGGGAAGCCGATGTCGAGGTGGTCCAAGGATCGCCTCAGGTTGCAGAGCTTGCCATTGTGGTCAGAGCCTTCGAGAGGTTCCCCGAACCATTTAACTTAATTACTGACTCTGCCTACGTTGCGGGAGTCACCCTCCGGGCAGAAAATTCGGCACTAAAAGAAACCTCGAATTTGACTGTGTTTAACTTGCTCCTGAGGCTCACAGATGCCCTTTCCCATCGGGAGCAACCCTACTTTGTAATGCATGTCAGAGCACACACAGACCTGCCAGGGCCCATCGCCGAGAGCAACAAAAGGGCAGACACGCTCGCGGCTTCAGCAATGTCACCTAACATCCCAGACATTTTTATGCAAGCCAAGCTGAGCCATCAATTTTATCATCAAAACAGTGCTGCCCTGGTCCGCATGTTTGTTATCACACGAGACCAAGCAAAGGCCATCATTTTCACCTGCCCAAACTGTTCTAAAGATCAGTTGCCCGCTCACCTCTCCGGGGTGAACCCTCGCGGTACCGAGAGCTGCCAAGTGTGGCAGACTGACGTGACCCACCTCCCAGAATTTGGGAGATTGAAATACGTTCACGTGTCCGTGGACACCTTTTCCGGTGCGATGTACGCTTCCGCCCACGCGGGTGAGAAGGCCAAAGACTGCATTAACCATCTCCTGTTGGCCTTCTCCACCCTGGGAGTCCCCCAGCAGATAAAAACAGATAATGGGCCAGCGTACATTTCAACCCGGCTGCGACAATTTCTAAACGAATGGGGAGTCTCTCACATAACAGGCATCCCCCATTCGCCGACCGGGCAAGCAATTATTGAAAGGGCCCACCGAACCCTGAAAACTGTTCTAGCCCGTCAGAGAGGGGGAAATGAAGTGAACACCCCTCAGATGAGGCTGAGCAAAGCCCTGTTTACAATAAATTTCCTGAACAACTCCTTTGATGAACCGCTGCCGCCTGTATTCAGGCATTTTTCCAACGATAAACGAGCAAAACTGAAGGTCCAACCGCCAGTGCTTGTGAGAGACCCTGAAACTCTTTTAATTCAAGGACCTTTTCCATTGATAATGTGGGGGCGAGGGTATGCCTGTGTGTCGACACCTGCAGGTCCAAAATGGATACCCAGCTGTCGGGGGTTGAGTACATTTAGAATTTCTTCCCATTCCTGTTACTAAGCAACAAATAGTCAGATGTGTAGAGCAATCAAGTCTTTTGTAAAAGACAAAAGGTGTGCTTGGGCAGGGCAGGGTAAGGGAAAAGCTGGCCCTTGGAACGGGTCTCTCGTGGTTCGGACGCGGGGAGGAAAGGCTGCTCTTTGCTTTTCGGCTGGGACCAGAGGAAATCCAACTGTGCCCTGTTTTTTCTCTTCTCCTGGCTGGGTGAGCTTTGATTCAACCTTTCTCCCCACGTTTCCCCGGGCTGCGTTTCCTCGCAGCTGCTGCCGGGGAGCCCGGCTGCCTCCTCCGCCTGCCCCCGCCCTCTGCCGCAGGAGACCACGGCGTCTGCTGTGACTGCAGAAATCCTTGCTACCTCGCTGGCTAGCCGGGAGAGAGCCAGCTCCTACCCCCTGCCACCCTGTTTTCTCGCTGCTCCGAGCTGCTTTCGCTGCCCTCCGCGCTTCTCAGCCTGTCCGCCATTACCAGCTACCTGAGGCTGACCTGACCCTGCGCCACAGCGCCACCTGCAGCCGCTCGGGAGTCATCGCACTTGCCCTGCCCGGCCGGGAGCTCAACAGCGCCCCTGCTGCTTGCAACCGTGATTACACCACACGGGAAAAGGCTCGGCAGCTCACAAATCATCTGCTATTGGTTTTCTGGTCCTAGTTGTGGTTGCTATTATTGTTATTGCTTGTTTATAGATACTAGTAAAGAACTGATATTCCTTATTTTTTCCCATACCTTTGCCTGAAAGCCCTTGATTTACAAAATTAAATAATTCGGAGGGAGGGGAAAAAATCACATTTTCTGTCCTAAGGGAGGGTTCAACCTCTCTTGGCAGACACCTGTCTTTCAAACCAAGACACCAGCAAGTGGGTAAAGCCCTACGCCCTGAAAGACAAAAGCAAACAGGCGCATTTCACTTCCAAGCGAATCGAGCCTGACTGGACAATGTTGTTCTTCCTTGGATGGAAGAACAAAAAGAAAAAGCCTGAAAACCAAACAATAATACCCCCTGAATCATACCTATCAGAATTAACTGCTTTTGATTTCTCCACAGACCCCCTCCCTTAAGTTCTCCAGAGAATTTACCTTTTACCCTCATTCCCAGAGAAATTAGAGACTGGCAAAGGAACCCCAAAACTCCCCTGCCCTCCAAAACCTTATGTTCTGTTGTTTGCTGATCTTTGTTTCTTTACTTTAAAGGTTTGCGATAGCGTCGAGTGCCCCCACAATGATGAGTCCCCACAGTGACATCCTTTGCCTCACCTGTCTCGCTGTCGTCCTCACGCTGTCCTGCAGCTTCATTGTCCCACAGCCGAGGATGAATGTTTGGACCACCCTGGCGAAAACCCTAAAGCAGGATGGACTGTGCTTGGTGATGGACCGAGCGGAGAACCCAATGGCGACTTGCCTCATTGGGATTCCCCTGCAAAGAGGCAAATTTCCCTTTGCAGACAAGTATGACTCCTATCCTGATCCGGTAAACTCTTGGGATGAATGGGTCGACTACAGGCTTCCATCTGGCATGGTGGGGCCCCAAGAATTAGAATTGTTGGGGTCCACCCAAGCGGCGCTTTGTGTAAAATTTAACAGCCCACAGAGATATAGCCCGCACATTCCCGAGGGGGCTGTAGAAGGGCCAGATGGCTTTGATATGCCACCATTGCCATTCTTTCATATCCATGTCGACAAAAAAATATAATGCGTCCTCCTGGTGTAATTACACCGCCCCTGAGCCAGCCCTGTCCAACCCTCATCCCAAGATCTTACCGAAAGGAGTCTTTTTCATTTGCGGCAACTGAGCCTGGGCAGGAATCCCAGCTCGCCTCCGGGAGGGGCTCTGCACCCTTGGGAAGCTCGTAACATTTACGCCGGATAAGAGGCAACTCCTAAATTGGAAAAATTCGGTCAAATCAACCCGCCAAAAAAGAAATGTAATTGATATAGACGAAAAGTGTAATGATACTATTGTGGCCTGGCCAAAACCAAAAAGAATTGCAGCCTCTATCCTGGTCCCTTGGGTTGCAGTTTACAAAGCCTTGGGCAACATTGAAAAACTAGAGTGCTGGCTTGGAAAGCATGCAAGGCTAACATCGTCAGCCCTGAGCCAGCTCCTGGAGGATGAGGAGGCCATAAAACACGCAACGTTACAAAATAGAGCTGCCATTGACTTTCTCTTGCTCGCTCATGGGCATGGTTGCGAAGATTTTGAAGGAATGTGCTGTCTCAACTTTTCCACGCACGGCCAGAGCATTTCCTCCAAAATCTGAGCAATCCAGTCCCACATCGCCAATTTGAAAACCGAATCCGAAACTTGGTGGGACAATTTATTCAAAGGTTGGGGGTTCTCCAGCTGGGCTGCCTCAGTCGCCAGATCAATTGCGTCAGTTCTGTTAGTTTTATTCCTGATTATTATAAGTCTAGCTCTGTTTAAAACTTTATTTGTTAAATACCTCCTCTCTCTTCTTTCAAACAAGAAAGGGGGAGATGTTGCGGTGGCCCTGGCTCAGCTGAGCGTCCCTAGCAGTGGCAGTGCCCCATGGGACGAGTCATGGGAATAAAGCAGCCCTAAAGGGGGTGCTCCCAGAGAGCCTTGAAGTAAAGCTATTGGCCCACCTTATCTCCCCTCCCATATTAATTCTAGAAAGTTCTCCTTTGTCTGCCTTTGCTGTGTTCTCTGATTGGAAAATTTAAAGTTCTGTATCCTCCCCCCTTGTTCCCCCATAAGATCAAGTTATTGTCAATCCAGAGTTTTATGTACCCCGTTGGTTCTTTCAGTTTCTCCCCTCCCCTTTTCCCCTGCTATATAAGCTGCAACGCAACGCAGAAACCCCGCTTTTAGCTCGCTGATCCAGCCCTATTCCTTCCCTCTTCCATCTCCCCTTACCTTTTAATAAATCCCCTGGACCGCCGGGCTGACTGCCTGCATCTCCTGTGTCTGCTTTCGATCCCTGATTTGCACCGCTCCTCCAGGAGCTCTGCCGAGCTCCGGGTAGCCCCGCTTCCGCCCGAGAGCGGGCTGCCTCGCCGGGCTCCGCTTAAGCAGCCTACCCGATCCCAAACTGAGTTTGGGGGTCCGGGACCCCTTTACAAAC
>JAKEPQ010000700.1:0-60927 GCA_024500445.1 Entomyzon cyanotis | reverse complement strand
TGTCCCCAATGTCCCCAACCCCATTTTCCCCCAATTTCTCCCATTTTTTTCCCAATGTCCCCAATATCCCCAAATCCCCCAATGTCCCCAAATGTCCCCAATGTCCCCAAATCCCCATCGACCTCAATGTCACCAGTGTCCCCAATGTCCCCAACCCCATTTTTTTCCCATTTTCCCCATTTTTCTCCCATTTTTCCCAAATCCCACCGAGTCCCCCAAAGTCCCCAATGTCCCCAAAGTCCCCAATGTCCCCAATGTCCCCAACATCCCCAATATCTCCGATGTCCCCAACCCCATTTTTTTCCCAATTTTCCTGCATTTTCCCCCAATTTCTCCCATTTTTCCCCAGTTTTTTCCCGATGTCCCCAGTGTCCCCAACGCCCTCGATGTCCCCAAATCCCCCGATGTCCCCGATGTCCCCAAATGTCCCCAACCCCATTTCTCCCATTTCCCCCCATTTTTCTCCCATTTTTCCCAATGTCCCCAAAGTCCCTGATGTCCCCAATGTCCCCAACCCCATGTTCCCCCATTTTTCTCCCATTTTTTCCCAGTTTTTTCTCAATGTCCCCAATGCCCTCGATGTCCCCAAATCCTCCAATGTCCCCAAATGTCCCCAAATGTCCCCAAACCTGCATAGGCACCCAGGCACTGGCAGAGCACCCAGCTGCCCTGATGTCCCCAATGTCCCCAACCCCATTTCTCCAATTTTCCCCAATTTCTCCCATTTTTTTCCCCAATGTCCCCAATATCCCCAAATACCCAGATGTCCCCAATGTCCCCAAATGTCCCCAATGTCCCCAAATGTCCCCAAACCTGCGTAGGCGCCCAGGCACTGGCAGAGCACCCCGAGGGGCAGCAGAACCCCGATGTCCCCAATGTCCCCAATGTCCCCAGTGTCCCCAGTGTCCCCAATGTCCCCAGTGTCCCCAATGTCCCCAATGTCCCCAGTGTCCCCAACCCCATTTCTCCCATTTTCCCCAATTTCCCCCATTTTCCCCCAATTTTCTCCCAATTTCTCCCATTTTTCCCATTTTTCTCCCATTTTTCCCAAATCCCACCGAGTCCCCCAAAGTCCCCAAAGTCCCCAATGTCCCCAACATCCCCAATATCTCCGATGTCCCCAACCCCATTTTTTCCCATTTTTCTCCCATTTTCTCCCATTTTCCCCAGTTTTTTCCCGATGTCCCCAGTGTCCCCAACGCCCTCGATGTCCCCAAATCCCCCGATGTCCCCAATGTCCCCAAATGTCCCCAAATGTCCCCAACCCCATTTCTCCCATTTCCCCCCATTTTTCTCCCATTTTTCCCAATGTCCCCAAACTCCCTGATGTCCCCAATGTCCCCAACCCCATGTTCCCCCATTTTTCTCCCATTTTTTCCCAGTTTTTTCTCGATGTCCCCAATGCCCTCGATGTCCCCAAATCCTCCAATGTCCCCGATGTCCCCAAATGTCCCCAAATGTCCCCAAACCTGTGGAAGGCACCCAGGCACTGGCAGAGCACCCAGCTGCCCTGATGTCCCCAATGTCCCCAACCCCATTTTTCCCAAGTTTTCTCCCATTTTCCCCCAATTTCTCCCATTTTTCCCAATGTCCCCAATGTCCCCAAATGTCCCCAAATGTCCCCAAACCTGTGGAAGGCACCCAGGCACTGGCAGAGCACCCAGCTGCCCTGATGTCCCCAATGTCCCCAACCCCATTTCTCCCATTTTCCCCAATTTCTCCCATTTTTTTCCCCCAATGTCCCCAATATCCCCAAATACCCCAATGTCCCCAATGTCCCCAAATGTCCCCAATGTCCCCAAATGTCCCCAGACCTGCATAGGCGCCCAGGCACTGGCAGAGCACCCTGAGGGGCAGCAGAGCCCCAATGTCCCCAGTGTCCCCAACCCCATTTTCCCCCATTTTTCTCCATTTTTCCCCAATTTCTCCCATTTTTCCCCATTTTTTCCCAATATCCCCAATATCCCCAAATCCCCTGACGTCCCCAAATGTCCCCAATGTCCCCAAGTGTCCCCAAATGTCCCCAAGCCTGCGTAGGCGCCCAGGCACTGGCAGAGCACCCCGAGGGGCAGCAGAGCCCCAATGTCCCCAATGTCCCCAGTGTCCCCAACCCCATTTCTCCCAATTTTCCCCCATTTTTCCCAAATTTCTCCCATTTTTCCCAAATCCCTCTGAATCCCCCAGTGTCCCCAAGTGTCCCCAAATGTCCCCAAACCTGCGTAGGCACCCAGGCACTGGCAGAGCACCCCGAGGGGCAGCAGAACCCCAATGTCCCCAATGTCCCCAGTGTCCCCAACCCCATTTCCCCCATTTTTCTCCATTTCCCCCCAATTTCTCCCATTTTTCCCAATGTCCCCAAATGTCCCCAAATGTCCCCAAACCTGCGTAGGCGCCCAGGCACTGGCAGAGCACCCCGAGGGGCAGCAGAACCCCAATGTCCCCAATGTCCCCAATGTCCCCAATGTCCCCAGTGTCCCCAGTGTCCCCAACCCCATTTCCCCCATTCTTCCCCATTTCCCCCCAATTTCTCCCATTTTTCCCAATGTCCCCAAATGTCCCCAAATGTCCCCAATGTCCCCAAACTTGCATAGGCACCCAGGCACTGGCACAGCACCCTGAGGGGCAGCAGAGCCCCAATGTCCCCAGTGTCCCCAGTGTCCCCAGTGTCCCCAGTGTCCCCAACCCCATTTCCCCCATTTTTCTCCATTTTCCCCCAATTTCTCCCATTTTCCCCAATGTCCCCAGATGTCCCCAAGTGTCCCCAAACCTGCGTAGGCACCCAGGCACTGGCAGAGCACCCCGAGGGGCAGCAGAACCCCAATGTCCCCAATGTCCCCAGTGTCCCCAACCCCATTTCCCCCAATTTTCTCCCATTTCCCCCCATTTCTCCCATTTTTCCCAATATCCCCAAACTCCCCAATGTCCCCAATGTCCCCAATGTCCCCAAACTTGCATAGGCACCCAGGCACTGGCACAGCACCCTGAGGGGCAGCAGAGCCCCAATGTCCCCAGTGTCCCCAGTGTCCCCAACCCCATTTCCCCCATTTTTCTCCATTTTCTCCCAATTTCTCCCATTTTTCCCAATGTCCCCAATGTCCCCAAGTGTCCCCAAACCTGCGTAGGCGCCCAGGCACTGGCAGAGCACCCCAAGGGGCAGCAGAACACCAATGTCCCCAGTGTCCCCAGTGTCCCCAATGTCCCCAGTGTCCCCAGTGTCCCCAACCCCATTTCCCCCATTTTTCTCCATTTTTCCCCAATTTCTCCCATTTTTCCCAATGTCCCTAATGTCCCCAAATACCCCAATGTCTCCAATACCCCCAATGTCCCCAATGTCCCCAATGTCCCCAACCCCATTTCTCCCATTTTCCCCAATTTCCCCCATTTTCCCCCAATTTTCTCCCAATTTCTCCCATTTTTCCCAATGTCCCCAAATGTCCCCAAGTGTCCCCAGACCTGCGTAGGCGCCCAGGCACTAGCAGAGCCCCAATGTCCCCAATGTCCCCAATGTCCCCAACCCCATTTCTCCCATTTTCCCCAATTTCCCCCATTTTCCCCCAATTTTCTCCCAATTTCTCCCATTTTTCCCAATGTCCCCAAATGTCCCCAAGTGTCCCCAGACCTGCGTAGGCGCCCAGGCACTGGCAGAGCACGCCGAGGGGCAGCAGGGGGTCCAGCAGGGTCAGCAGGCGGGACGGCGACGCCGCGGCTCGGACCAGAGTGACCGGGTAGGCGGCCAGCACGCCCTGGGGCACCCTGACCCCCATGGCCACCGCCCGAAGGGACACCCCCAGGCACAGGTTGCCCCCGGCGCTGTCACCCGCCAGGCACACGCGCTCCGCCGTGGAACCTGCGGGAGGAATGGGGGAAAAACGGGGAGAAACAGTGAAAAAACGGGAAAAACGGGGAGAAACAGTGAAAAAACAGGGAGAAACGGTGAAAAAATGGGGAGAAACGGTGAAAAAATGGGGAGAAACAGTGAAAAAACGGGAAAAAACAGGAATAAAACGGGGAGAAACGGTGAAAAAACAGGGAGAAACGGTGAAAAAACGGGAAAAAACAGGAAAAAAACGGGGAGAAACGGTGAAAAAACGGTGAAAAAATGGGGAGAAACGGGGAAAAAATGGGAAAAAACGGGAAAAAGCGGGGAGAAACAGTGAAAAAATGGGGAGAAATGGTGAAAAAATGGGAAAAAACGGGAAGAAACGGTGAAAAAACGGGGAGAAACAGTGAAAAAATGGGGAGAAACAGTGAAAAAATGGGAAAAAGCGGGAAGAAACGGTGAAAAAACGGGGAGAAACGGTGAAAAAACGGGAAAAAATGGGAAAAAACGGGAAGAAACGGTGAAAAAACGGGGAGAAACGGTGAAAAAATGGGGAGAAACGGTGAAAAAATGGGAAAAAACGGGAAGAAAAGGTGAAAAAACGGGGAGAAATGGTGAAAAAACGGGGAGAAACGGTGAAAAAATGGGAAAAAGCGGGAAGAAACGGTGAAAAAGCGGGGAGAAACGGTGAAAAAATGGGGAGAAACGGTGAAAAAATGGGAAAAAGCGGGAAGAAACGGTGAAAAAGCGGGGAGAAACGGTGAAAAAGCGGGGCGAAATGGTGAAAAAATGGGAAAAAGCGGGAAGAAACGGTGAAAAAGCGGGGAGAAACGGTGAAAAAGCGGGAAAAAATGGGAAAAAGCGGGAAGAAACGGTGAAAAAACGGGGAGAAACGGTGAAAAAATGGGGAGAAACGGTGAAAAAATGGGAAAAAGCGGGAAGAAAAGGTGAAAAAAGCGGGGAGAAATGGTGAAAAAGCGGGGAGAAAGCGGTGAAAAAATGGGAAAAAGCGGGAAGAAACGGTGAAAAAGCGGGGAGAAACGGTGAAAAATGGGGAGAAACGGTGAAAAAATGGGAAAAAGCGGGAAGAAACGGTGAAAAAACGGGGAGAAACGGTGAAAAAGCGGGGCGAAATGGTGAAAAAATGGGAAAAAGCGGGAAGAAAAGGTGAAAAAAGCGGGGAGAAATGGTGAAAAAGCGGGGCGAAATGGTGAAAAAATGGGAAAAAACCGTGAAGAAACGGTGAAAAAGCGGGGAGAAACGGTGAAAAAACGGGGAGAAATGGTGAAAAAATGGGAAAAAGCGGGAAGAAACGGTGAAAAAACGGGAAAAAACAGGAAAAAAATGGGGAGAAACGGTGAAGAAACGGTGAAAAAATGGGGAGAAACGGTGAAAAAATGGGAAAAAGCGGGAAGAAACGGTGAAAAAAGGGGAAAAACAGGAAAAAAGCGGGGAGAAACGGTGAAAAAGCGGGAAAAAACAGGGGAAAACGGGGAGAAACGGTGAAAAAACGGTGAAAAAATGGGGAGAAACGGTGAAAAAATGGGGAGAAATGGTGGGAAAATGAGAAAAAGCGGTGGAAAATGGGAAAAAATGGTGGAGAAATGAGGAATATTGTGGGGTTGGGGACACTGGGGACATTGGGGACATTGGGGACATTGGGAAAAAATGGGGAAAATGGTGAAAAAATGAGAAAAAACTGTGAAAAAATGGGGAAAAACAGTGAAAAAATGAGGGAAAACAGTGAAAAATGGGGAAAAATGGGGAAAAAATGGGGAAAAACGGTGGAAAAATGGGGAAAAATGGTGAAAAAATGAGAAAAAATGGCGGAAAAATGAGGAAAAATGGTGAAAAAATGAGGGAAAATGGTGGAAAAATGGGGAGAAACGGTGAAAAAATGGGAGGAAAATGGTGAAAAAATTAGAAAAAACGGTGGAGAAATGGGGGAAATTGGGGATATTGGGGGTTTGGGGACATTGGGGACATTGGGGATATTTGGTATATTGGGACATTGGGAAAAAATGGGAAAAAGGGGGAAAATGGGGGAAAACGGTGGAAAAATGAGAAAAAATGGGGAAAAAAATGAGGAAAAACGGTGAAAAAATGAGGGAAAATGGTGGGAAAAGCAGTGAAAAACTGGGGAGAAATGGTGAAAAAATGAGAAAAAATGGCGGAAAAATGAGGAAAAATGGTGAAAAAATGAGGAAAAATGGTAAAAAAATGGGGAGAAACGGTGGAGAAATGGGGAAAAATGGTGAAAAAAGGGTGGAAAAATGAGAAAATATGGTGGAGAAATGGGGGGAAATTGGGGGGTTGGGGACATTGGGGACATTGGGAAAAATGGGGAAAAAGGGGGAAAACGGGAAAAACGGTGAAAAAATGGGGAAAACGGTAAAAAATTGGGAAAAGCGGTGGAAAAATGAGAAAAAACAGTGGGGATAATGGGGACAATTGTGGGGTTGGGGACACTGGGGACATTGGGGATGTTGGACACATTGGGAAAAAATGGGGAAAAGGGGGAAAATGGGAAAAACGGTGAAAAAATGAGAAAAAATGGGGAAAAAACAGTGAAAAAAATGGTGAAAAAACTAGAAAAAACGGAGGAGAAATGGGGAAATTGGGGGGAAATGGGGGAACTTGGGGGGTTGGGGACACTGGGGACATTGGGGCTGTTGGGGACATTGGGAAAAAATGGGGAAAAGGGGGAAAATGGTGAAAAAACAGTAAAAAAGGAGAATAAAACGGTGGAAAAATGAGAAAAAATGGAGGAGAAATGGGGAAAATTGGGGGGAAATGGGGGAAATTGGGGGGAAATGGGGGAAACTGGGGACATTGGGGACATCCAGGAGTTTGGGGACATCGGGGAAAAATGGGGGAATTGGGGAAAAATGGTGTTGGTGACATTGGGGACATTGGGGACATTGAGAACAATGGGAGAAAACTGAGACCCCAAAATGCCATTTCAAATCCCATATAGCAACCCCAAATCCCCCCAAATTTCCCCAAAATTTCCCCAAAATCCCAAATTTTCCCCCAAATCTGACCCAGCAGCCGGCAGTGCCTCAGCGCCCAGCAGTAAGCATAGAAACACTCCCCAAAATCACCCCAAATCACCCCAAAATCCCATTTTAACCCCCATATAGCTCCATATACCAACCCCAAATCATCCCAAATTTTCCCCAAATTTTCCTCAGGAACTCCCCCAGGATCTTCCCCGCCCCTTTTAACCCTTTCCTCGCCACTTTTAACCCTTTCCTCGCCACTTTTCACCCCTTTCCACCCCCATAACTCCCATATATCCCCCATATACCAACCCCAAACGACCCTAAATGACCCCAAACCACCCCAAATTTCCCCAAATTACCCCAAATTTCCCAATCTCCCCCCAAATCTCACCCAGCAGCCGGCAGTGCCTCAGCGCCCAGCAGTAAGTGTAGAAACTCTCCCCAAAATCACCCCAAATCCCCCCAAAATCCCATTTTAACTCCCATATAGCTCCCATATATCACCATATAAAGACCCCAAATCCCCCAAATTTTCCCAAAATCCCAAATTTCCCCCCAAATCTCACCCAGCAGCCGGCAGTGCCTCAGCGCCCAGCAGTAAGCATAGAAACACTCCCCAAAATCACCCCAAATCACCCCAAAATCCCATTTTAACCCCCATATAGCTCCATATACCAACCCCAAATCATCCCAAATTTTCCCCAAATTTTCCTCAGGAACTCCCCCAGGATCTTCCCCGCCCCTTTTAACCCTTTCCTCGCCACTTTTAACCCTTTCCTCGTCACTTTTCACCCCTTTCCACCCCCATAACTCCCATATATCCCCCATTTACCAACCCCAAACGACCCTAAATGACCCCAAACCACCCCAAATTTCCCCAAATCCCCCCAAATTTCCCCCAAAATTTCCCCAAAATCCCAAATTTCCCCCCAAATCTGACCCAGCAGCCGGCAGTGCCTCAGCGCCCAGCAGTAAGCATAGAAACACTCCCCAAAATCACCCCAAATCACCCCAAAATCCCATTTTAACCCCCATATAGCTCCATATACCAACCCCAAATCATCCCAAATTTTCCCCAAATTTTCCTCAGGAACTCCCCCAGGATCTTCCCCACCCCTTTTAACCCTTTCCTCGCCACTTTTAACCCTTTCCTCGTCACTTTTCACCCCTTTCCACCCCCATAACTCCCATATATCCCCCATTTACCAAACCCAAACGACCCTAAATGACCCCAAAATTTCCCCAAATTTCCCCAAAATCCCCCCAAAATCCCAAATTTCCCCCAAATCTCACCCAGCAGCCGGCAGTGCCTCAGCGCCCAGCAGTAAGCGTAGAAACTCTCCCCAAAATGATCCCAAATCCCCCCAAATTTTGCCCAAATTTTCCTCAGGAACTCCCCCAGGATCTACCTCACCCCTTTTAACCCTTTCCTCGCCCCTTTTAACCCTTTCCTCGCCACTTTTAACCCTTTCCTCACCTCCTTTAACCCTTTCCTCGTCACTTTTCACCCCTTTCCACCCCCATAACTCCCATATAGCCCCCATTTACCAACCCCAAACGACCCTAAATGACCCCAAAATTTCCCCAAATTTCCCAATTTCCCCCCCAAATCTCACCCAGCAGCCGGCAGTGCCTCAGTGCCCAGCAGTAACCGTAGAAACTCTCCTCAGAGACCCCAAAATCCCCCAAATTTTCCTCAGGAATTCCCCCAGGACGTTTCCCACCCCTTTTAACCCTTTCCTCGCCACTTTTAACCCTTTCCTCACCTCCTTTAACCCTTTCCTCACCACTTTTCACCCCTTTCCACCCCCAGAACTCCCATATATCCCCCATTTACCAACCCCAAACGACCCTAAATGACCCCAAAATTTCCCCAAATTTCCCAATTTCCCCCCCAAATCTCACCCAGCAGCCGGCAGTGCCTCAGCGCCCAGCAGTAACCATAGAAACCCCACAAAAATGCCCTCCTAATCCCCTTTAAATCCAATTTTAACTCCAATATACCTCCCCCAAACCGCCCTAAATGACCCCAAACTACCCCAAAATCCCCCAAAATCCCCCAAATCTCCCCCCAAACCTCACCCAGCAGCCGGCAGTGCCTCAGCGCCCAGCAGTAAGCATAGAAGCACTCCTCCAGGGCTCGCGGGAAGGGCGCCTCGGGCGCCAGGGCGTAGTCCACCGACACGATGGGGGTCCCCAGATCCCGAGCCCACCCCCTCAAATAGGGCTCGTGGGAGCGCGAGGTCTGAGCCACGAAGCCCCCGCCGTGGAAATGGACCAGCAGCCCCGGCGAGGGGGGAGGGGAGGGCGGCGGCGCCAGGAGAAGGGGGGAGGGGGAGGAGGACCAGGGGCTGTCCTGGCGGGTGAGCGCCAGCAGGGCGGCGCTGTCCTGCGAGGGGGGAAAGATTTGGAGTGGGAAATGGGGGATTGGGGGGAAATGGGGGGAAATGGGGGATTTGGAGTGGGAAATGGGGGATTGGGGGGAAATGGGGGGAAATGGGGGATTTGGAGTGGGAAATGGGGGATTGGGGGGAAATGGGGGGAAATGGGGGATTTGGAGTGGGAAATGGGGGATTGGGGGGAAATGGGGGGAAATGGGGGATTTGGAGTGGGAAATGGGGGGATTGGGGGGAAATGGGGGGAAATGGGGGATTTGGAGTGGGAAATGGGGGAATTGGGGGGAAAATGGGGGGAAATGGGGGATTTGGAGTGGGAAATGGGGGATTGGGGGGAAATGGGGGGAAATGGGGGATTTGGAGTGGGAAATGGGGGATTGGGGGAAAAATGGGGGGAAATGGGGGATTTGGAGTGGGAAATGGGGGGATTTGGGGGGAAATGGGGGAAAAATGGGGGATTTGGAGTGGGAAATGGGGGATTGGGGGGAAATGGGGGGAAATGGGGGATTTGGAGTGGGAAATGGGGGATTGGGGGGAAATGGGGGAAATGGGGGATTTGGAGTGGGAAATGGGGGATTGGGGGGAAATGGGGGGGAATGGGGGATTTGGAGTGGGAAATGGGGGGATTGGGGGGAAATGGGGGGAAATGGGGGATTTGGAGTGGGAAATGGGGGAATTGGGGGAAAATGGGGGGGAAATGGGGGGAATTTGGGGGGAAAATGGGGGGATTGGGGGAATTGGGGGTTTGGGGAAATGGGGAAAATTGGGGGAAAAATGGGGGGAAATTGGGGGAAAATTGGGGGAAATTGGGGAAAATTAGGGGGAAAAAATGGGGGAAATTGGGGGAAATTGGGGGAAAAATTGGGGGGAAAATTGGGGGAAATTGGGGGGAAATTGGGGGGAAAATTTGGGGAATCAGTGTAGGAAAAATGGGGAAGATTGGGGGAAAATTGGGGAAATTGGGGTAAAATTGGGGTAAAATTGGGGTAAAATTGGGGGAAATTGGGGGAAAAATGGGGGAAAATTGGGGGGAAAATTGGGGGGAAAATTGGGGGAAATTGGGGGAAAAATGGGGGAAATGGGGAAGTTGGGGGAAATTGGGGGAATTGGGGAAAATTGGGGGGAAAAAATGGGGGAAATTAGGGGAATTGGGGGAATTGGGGAAAATTGGGGGAAAAAATGGGGGAAATTAGGGGAATTGGGGGAATTGGGGGAATTGGGGGTTTGGGGAAATGGGGAAATTGGGGGAAAAATGGGGGAAATTGGGGGGAAAATTGGGGAAAATTGGGGGAAAAGTGGGGGAAAATTGGGGGAATTGGGGGTTTGGGGAAATTGGGGGGAAATTGGGGCAAATTGGGGGGAAATTGGGGATTTGGAGGGGAAAATTGGGGGGAAAATGGGGGAAATTGGGGGTTTGGGGAAATAGGGAAATTGGGGGAAAATTGGAGGGGAAAATGGGGGAAATTGGGGGAATCAGCGTAGGAAAATTGGGGGATTTGGTGTGGAAAAATGGGGGAAATTGGGGATTTGGGGAAATGGGGAAAATTGGGGGAATTGGGGGAAAAATGGGGGGAAATGGGGAAAATTGGGGGAAATTGGGGAAAATTGGGGGAATCGGTGTAGGAGAATTGGGGGAAATTGGGGGGAATTGGGGGGAAAATTGGGGAAAATGGGGGTTTGGGGAAATTGGGAAAATTGGGGGAAATTGGGGGAAATTGGGGGGAAATTTGGGGATTTGGAGTGGGAAAAATGGGAGATTGGGAATTTGGGGAAATGGGGAAAATTGGGGGGAAAAATTGGGGGAAAATTGGGGGAAAATTGGGGAAAAATGGGGGAAAATGGGGAAAATTGGGGGGAAATTGGGGGAAATTGGGAAATCAGCATGGAGAAATGGGGAAAATGGGGAAATTAGAGAAGAAAAATGGGGGAAATTAGAGAGGAAAAATGGGGGAAATGGGAAAAATGGGAAAAATCAGTATGGGAAAATAGGGGGAAACGGGGAAATTGGAAGAAATTGGGGAATTGGGGGAATGAGGGAATTGGGGGGAAATTGGGGAAATAGTCATGGAAAAATGGGGAAAAATGGGGAAAAATGGGAAATCGGCATGGAAAAATGGGGGAAATAATTGGGGAATTGGGGGAAATTGTGGAAAATTGGCATGGAAAAACGGGAAAATCGGTATGGAAAAATGGGGGGAAATGGGGAAATTGGAGAGGAAAAATGGGGAAAATGGGAGCAGAGAAATGGGGGAATTGGAATGGAAAAATAGGGGGAAATTTGGGGAAAATTGGAGTGGAAAAATGGGGAAATTGGGGGGAAAATTGGCACAGAAAAATGGGGGAAATTGGAGTGGAAAAATGGGGAAATTGGGGGAAAATAAAGGGAAATGGGGAAAATGGGGGAATTGGTATGGAAAGAGGGGGAAATGGGGGAAAATGGGGGAAATCAGAGTTTAAAAATGGGGGAAAATGGGGAGAAAAGGCAGAGAAACGGTGAAATTGGGGATGTTGGGGATATTGGAGGTATTGGGAAAAAAATGGGGAAGAAAATGGGGGGGAAATGGAGTGAGAAAAATGGGGGAAAATAGAGAAAAATGGGGAAATTGGATCAGAAAGAGGGGGAATTACAATTTCCCAATTTTCTCCCAATGTGCCCCCATTTTCCCCCATTTTTCCCCAATTTTCTCCTGTTTCTCCCAATTATTTCCCAATTTCCTCCCAACTTTTTCCCAATTTTCTCCCAAACGTTTCCCAATTATTTCCCCCATTTTTCCCCATTTTTCTCCCAATATTCCCCCATTTTTCCCCATTTTTCTCCCAATTTTCTCCCAATATTTTCCTTTTTTTCCCCAAATTTCCCCCATTTTCCCCTCATCTTTTCCCCATTTTTTCCCCATTTTTTTCTCCATTTTTTCCCCATTTTTCCCCCATTTTTCTCCCAATTTTTTCCCCATTTTTCTCCAGATTTTCTCCCAAATTTCTCCCAATTTTTACTCATTTTTCCCCATTTTTCTCCCAAATTTTACTCATTTTTTCCCCATTTTTCTCCCGATTTTTCCCCATTTTTCTCCCAATTTTTTCCCAACCTTTTGCCATTTTTTCCCCAATTTTTCCCCAACTTTTCCCCAATTTTCCAGCCTCACCTGTCCCTCTCTCAGGTGGTAGGAGAGCAGCCTGATGTTGACAGGGGCAGGTCCAGTTTGAACCCCAAATCCCCCCAAATCCCCACCAAACCTTCTCCAAATCTCCCCAAAATTTTCCCAATTTTTCCCCATTTTCCCCCATTTTTCTCCCAATTTTTTACTCATTTTTTCCCCATTTTTCTCCCAATTTTTACTCATTTTTTCCCCATTTTTCCCCATTTTTCTCCCAATTTTTTCCCAATCTCTTCCCAATTTTTCCCCAAATTTCTCCCAACTTTTCCCCAATTTCCAGCCTCACCTGTCCCTCTCTCAGGTGGTAGGAGAGCAGCCTGATGTTGACAGGGGCAGGTCCAGTTTGAACCCCAAATCCCCCCAAATCCCCACCAAACCTTCTCCAAATCTCCCCAAAATTTTCCCAATTTTTCCCCATTTTCCCCCATTTTTCTCCCAATTTTTCCCCATTTTCCCCCATTTTTCTCCCATTTTTTACTCATTTTTTCCTCATTTTTCTCCCAATTTTTACTCATTTTTCCTCATTTTTCTCCCAATTTTTACTCATTTTTCTCCCGATCTTTACTCATTTTTTCCCCATTTTTTCCCCATTTTTTCCCCATTTTTTCCCCATTTTTCTCCCAATTTTTTCCCAACCTTTTGCCATTTTTTCCCCAATTTCTGGCTCACCTGTCCCTCTCTCAGGTGGTAGGAGAGCAGCCTGATGTTGACAGGGGCAGGTCCAGTGTGAGCCCCAAGACCACCCCAAACCACCCCAAACCACCCCAAATCCCCACCAAACCTTCTCCAAATCTCCCCAAAATTTTCCCAATTTTTCCCCATTTTCCCCCATTTTTCTCCCAATTTTTACTCATTTTTCTTCATTTTTCTCCCAATTTTTACTCATTTTTTTCCCTATTTTTTCCCCATTTTTCCCCCAATTTCCCCCCAATTTTTACTCATTTTTCTTCATTTTTCTCCCAATTTTTACTCATTTTTTCCCTATTTTTTCCCCATTTTTCCCCCATTTCCCCCCATTTTTCTCCCAATTTTTACTCATTTTTCCTCATTTTTCTCCCGATTTTTACTCATTTTCCCCCATTTTTCTCCCAATTTTTCCCCATTTTCCCCTATTTTTCTCCCAATTTTTACTCATTTTTTCCTCATTTTTCTCCCAATTTTTACTCATTTTTTCCTCATTTTTCTCCCAATTTTTATTCATTTTTCCTCATTTTTCTCCCAATTTTTACTCATTTTTTCCCCATATTTCCCCATTTTTCTCCCAATTTTTTCCCAATCTCTTCCCAATTTTTCCCCAAATTTTCCCCAACTTTTCCCCAATTTCTGGCTCACCTGTCCCTCTCTCAGGTGGTAGGAGAGCAGCCTGATGTTGACAGGGGCAGGTCCAGTGTGAGCCCCAAGACCACCCCAAACCAACCCAAAACCACCCCAAATCCCCACCAAACCTTCTCCAAATCTCCCCAAAATTTTCCCAATTTTTCCCCATTTTCCCCCATTTTTCTCCCAATTTTTCCTCATTTTCCCCCATTTTTCTCCCAATTTTTACTCATTTTTTCCTCATTTTTCTCCCAATTTTTACTCATTTTTTCCCAATTTTTTCCCCATTTTTTCCCCATTTTTCTCCCGATTTTCCCTCATTTTTCTCCCAATTTTTACTCATTTTTCCCCATTTTTCTCCCGATCTTTACTCATTTTTTCCCCATTTTTTCCCCATTTTTTCCCCATTTTTCTCCCAATTTTTCCCCAATCTCTTCCCAATCTCTTCCCAATTTTTCCCCAAATTTCTCCCAACTTTTCCCCAATTTCTGGCTCACCTGTCCCTCTCTCAGGTGGTAGGAGAGCAGCCTGATGTTGACAGGGGCAGGTCCAGTGTGAGCCCCAAATCCCCCCAAACCACCCCAAATCCCCACCAAACCTTCTCCAAATTTCCCCAAAATTTTCCCAATTTTTCCCCATTTTCCCCCATTTTTCTCCCAATTTTTACTCATTTTTTCCTCATTTTTCTCCCAATTTTTACTCATTTTTCCTCATTTTTCTCCCGATTTTTACTCATTTTTTCCCCATTTTTCTCCCAATTTTTCCCCATTTTCCCCATTTCTCTCCCAATTTTTCCCCATTTTCCCCCATTTTTCTCCCAATTTTTACTCATTTTCCCCCATTTTTCTCCCAATTTTTACTCATTTTTCCCCATTTTTCTCCCAATTTTTACTCATTTTTTCCCCATTTTTCCCCCCATTTTTCCTCCCTTTTTCTCCCAATTTTTTCCCAACCTTTTGCCTTTTTTCCCCCATTTCCCCCATTTTTCTCCCCATTTTCCCCCATTTTTCTCCCATTTTTTCCTCATTTTTTCCCCATTTTTTCCCCATTTTTCTCCCAATTTTTCCCCAATCTCTCCCCAATTTTTCCCCAAATTTCTCCCAACTTTTCCCCAATTTCTGGCTCACCTGTCCCTCTCTCAGGTGGTAGGAGAGCAGCCTGATGTTGACAGGGGCAGGTCCAGTGTGAGCCCCAAGACCACCCCAAACCACCCCAAATCCCCACCAAACCTTCTCCAAATCTCCCCAAAATTTTCCCAATTTTTCCCCATTTTCCCCCATTTTTCTCCCAATTTTTACTCATTTTTCCCCATTTTTCTCCCAATTTTTACTCATTTTTTCCCCATTTTTCTCCCAATTTTTACTCATTTTTTCCTCATTTTTCTCCCAATTTTTACTCATTTTTTCCTCATTTTTCTCCCAATTTTTATTCATTTTTCCTCATTTTTCTCCCAATTTTTACTCATTTTTTCCCCATTTTTCCCCCATTTTTCTCCCAATTTTTTCCCAATTTTTTCCTAAATTTTCCCCAAATTTCTCCCAACTTTTCCCCAATTTCTGGCTCACCTGTCCCTCTCTCAGGTGGTAGGAGAGCAGCCTGATGTTGACAGGG
Source organism: Entomyzon cyanotis (assembly GCA_024500445.1). Classification (NCBI taxonomy): domain Eukaryota; kingdom Metazoa; phylum Chordata; class Aves; order Passeriformes; family Meliphagidae; genus Entomyzon; species Entomyzon cyanotis. The sequence goes on along the minus strand of JAKEPQ010000700.1, from coordinate 45,623 downwards.
GCAGGTCCAGTGTGAGCCCCAAGACCACCCCAAACCACCCCAAACCACCCCAAATCCCCACCAAACCTTCTCCAAATCTCCCCAAAATTTTCCCAATTTTTCCCCATTTTCCCCCATTTTTCTCCCAATTTTTACTCATTTTTCTTCATTTTTCTCCCAATTTTTACTCATTTTTTTCCCTATTTTTTCCCCATTTTTCCCCCAATTTCCCCCCAATTTTTACTCATTTTTCTTCATTTTTCTCCCAATTTTTACTCATTTTTTCCCTATTTTTTCCCCATTTTTCCCCCATTTCCCCCCATTTTTCTCCCAATTTTTACTCATTTTTCCTCATTTTTCTCCCGATTTTTACTCATTTTCCCCCATTTTTCTCCCAATTTTTCCCCATTTTCCCCTATTTTTCTCCCAATTTTTACTCATTTTTTCCTCATTTTTCTCCCAATTTTTACTCATTTTTTCCTCATTTTTCTCCCAATTTTTATTCATTTTTCCTCATTTTTCTCCCAATTTTTACTCATTTTTTCCCCATATTTCCCCATTTTTCTCCCAATTTTTTCCCAATCTCTTCCCAATTTTTCCCCAAATTTTCCCCAACTTTTCCCCAATTTCTGGCTCACCTGTCCCTCTCTCAGGTGGTAGGAGAGCAGCCTGATGTTGACAGGGGCAGGTCCAGTGTGAGCCCCAAGACCACCCCAAACCAACCCAAAACCACCCCAAATCCCCACCAAACCTTCTCCAAATCTCCCCAAAATTTTCCCAATTTTTCCCCATTTTCCCCCATTTTTCTCCCAATTTTTCCTCATTTTCCCCCATTTTTCTCCCAATTTTTACTCATTTTTTCCTCATTTTTCTCCCAATTTTTACTCATTTTTTCCCAATTTTTTCCCCATTTTTTCCCCATTTTTCTCCCGATTTTCCCTCATTTTTCTCCCAATTTTTACTCATTTTTCCCCATTTTTCTCCCGATCTTTACTCATTTTTTCCCCATTTTTTCCCCATTTTTTCCCCATTTTTCTCCCAATTTTTCCCCAATCTCTTCCCAATCTCTTCCCAATTTTTCCCCAAATTTCTCCCAACTTTTCCCCAATTTCTGGCTCACCTGTCCCTCTCTCAGGTGGTAGGAGAGCAGCCTGATGTTGACAGGGGCAGGTCCAGTGTGAGCCCCAAATCCCCCCAAACCACCCCAAATCCCCACCAAACCTTCTCCAAATTTCCCCAAAATTTTCCCAATTTTTCCCCATTTTCCCCCATTTTTCTCCCAATTTTTACTCATTTTTTCCTCATTTTTCTCCCAATTTTTACTCATTTTTCCTCATTTTTCTCCCGATTTTTACTCATTTTTTCCCCATTTTTCTCCCAATTTTTCCCCATTTTCCCCATTTCTCTCCCAATTTTTCCCCATTTTCCCCCATTTTTCTCCCAATTTTTACTCATTTTCCCCCATTTTTCTCCCAATTTTTACTCATTTTTCCCCATTTTTCTCCCAATTTTTACTCATTTTTTCCCCATTTTTCCCCCCATTTTTCCTCCCTTTTTCTCCCAATTTTTTCCCAACCTTTTGCCTTTTTTCCCCCATTTCCCCCATTTTTCTCCCCATTTTCCCCCCATTTTTCTCCCATTTTTTCCTCATTTTTTCCCCATTTTTTCCCCATTTTTCTCCCAATTTTTCCCCAATCTCTCCCCAATTTTTCCCCAAATTTCTCCCAACTTTTCCCCAATTTCTGGCTCACCTGTCCCTCTCTCAGGTGGTAGGAGAGCAGCCTGATGTTGACAGGGGCAGGTCCAGTGTGAGCCCCAAGACCACCCCAAACCACCCCAAATCCCCACCAAACCTTCTCCAAATCTCCCCAAAATTTTCCCAATTTTTCCCCATTTTCCCCCATTTTTCTCCCAATTTTTACTCATTTTTCCCCATTTTTCTCCCAATTTTTACTCATTTTTTCCCCATTTTTCTCCCAATTTTTACTCATTTTTTCCTCATTTTTCTCCCAATTTTTACTCATTTTTTCCTCATTTTTCTCCCAATTTTTATTCATTTTTCCTCATTTTTCTCCCAATTTTTACTCATTTTTTCCCCATTTTTCCCCCATTTTTCTCCCAATTTTTTCCCAATTTTTTCCTAAATTTTCCCCAAATTTCTCCCAACTTTTCCCCAATTTCTGGCTCACCTGTCCCTCTCTCAGGTGGTAGGAGAGCAGCCTGATGTTGACAGGGGCAGGTCCGGTGTGAGCCCCAGGAGGGTCAATGGTCACTCTCTGCTTTGGATCTTTGGCCAGCGGAAGCTCCAGGGGCTCAGGGGGCACAGCCAGGGCTCGGCACACCCCGACCTGGACAGCAGTCAGCGACGCCACCGACTGGGAAAAAAAATCAAAAATTAAAAATAAAACCAAAAATCAAAAAAATCCCATCAAAAAATACCAAAAAATGGTGAAATTCTGGTTGAAAATGGCTAAAAAATGGGAATAAAACACCCCAAAAACACTAAAAACACCCCAGAATATCCAGAAATCCACTCGAAACCCCAAAAAACCTAAACCCCAAAAAAACCCCAAAAATCAAAAAAATCCCATCAAAATATATTAAAAAATGGTGAAAATCTGGCTGAAAATGGCTAAAAAATGGGAATAAAACACCCCAAAATCACTAAAAACACCCCAGAATATCCAGAAATCCACTCCAAACCCCAAAAAACCTAAACCCAAAAAACCCCCAAAAGTCAAAAAAATCCCATCAAAATATATTAAAAAATGGTGAAAATCTGGCTGAAAATGGCTAAAAAATGGGAATAAAACACCCCAAAATCACTAAAAACACCCCAGAATATCCAGAAATCCACTCCAAACTCAAAAAAACCTAAACCCAAAAAAACCCCAAAAATCAAAAAAACCCCAAAAGTCAAAAAAATCCCATCAAAATATATCAAAAAATGGTGACAATCTGGCTGAAAATGGCTAAAAAATGGGAATAAAACATCCTAAAATCACTAAAAACACCCCAAAAAAACAGCCAAGAACATGTGAAAATTCAGTCTGAACCTCAGAAAAACCTAAATCCAAAAAATCCCAAAAATCAAAAAAATCCCATCAAAATTTATTGGAAAATGGTGAAATTCTGGCTGAAAACGGCTAAAAAATGGGAATAAAACACCCCAAAATCACTAAAAACACCCCAGAATATCCGAAAATCCACTCCAAACCCCAAAAAACCTAAACCCAAAAAAACCCCAAAAATCAAAAAAACCCCAAAAATCAAAAAAATCCCATCAAAATATATAAAAAAATGGTGAAATTCTGGCAGAAAACAGCTAAAAAATGGGAATAAAACCCTACAAAATCACTAAAAACACCCCAAAAAACCAGCCAAGAACATATAAAAATTCACTCTGAACCCTAGAAAACCCAAAACCCCAAAAAAACCCAAAACCCCACTGAAAACCCCAAAATACCAAAAAAAATTTTTAAAAATCCCATTTGAAAATCCCCAAAATCGGTGAAAATCTGGCTGAAAAACCAAAAAAAAAAAACACATTAAAAAATGACCAGAAATCATGAAAAACCACAGAAAATCCACCCCAAACCCCCAAAAATCCAAACCCCAAGAAAACCCCAAAATTAAAAACGATCCCATCCGAAAATCCCGAAAAACGCGAAAATCTGGCTGGGAAACCCTAAAAAATGTGGGAAAATTTGCCCAAAAAACCTGAAAAAACACCCCAAAAAACACCTCAAAAAACCCGCTCGGGAATATCCAAAAATCCACCCCAAACCCCGAAAACCCCAAAAATACCCCAAAATATCCCAAACAGCCTAAAACCCAAAAAAAACCACATTTTGGGGAGATTTTATTGTATCTTAATGGGATTTTGGTGTATCTTAATGGGATTTTGGTGTATTTAAATGGGTTTTTTTTGGGGTCCTGAGCTCATTTTTTGGGGTTTTTTTGGGGTTTTTTGGGTTCTGAGTTCATTTTTTGGGGTTTTTTGGGGTCCTGAGTTCATTTTTTGGGGTTTTTTTGGGTTCTGAGTTCATTTTTTGGGTTTTTTTGGGGTTTTTTGGGTTCTGACTGCCAGCAGCTCCGTCTCGGTGAGGTTCCAGAATTTAAGGGGAATTTTGGGTCCATTTTTTGGGATTTTTTTGTATCTAAATGAGATTTTTGTGTATTTTAATGGGGATTTTTTGGGTTTTTGGGGTTCTGAGTTCAATTTTTGGGGTTTTCTGGAGTTCCGAGTTCATTTTTTGGGGTTTTTTTGTATCTAAATGAGATTTTAATGTATTTTAATGGGTTTTTTGGGGTCCTGAGTTCAATTTCAGGGGTTTTTTTGGGTTCTGAGTTCATTTTTTTGGGGTTTTTTTGGGTTCTGACTACCAGCAGCTCTGTCTCGGTGAAGTTCCAGAATTTCAAGTGGATTTTGGGTCCATTTTTTGGGATTTTTTTGTATCTAAATGAGATTTTTGTGTATTTAAATGGGGATTTTTTTGGTTTTTGGGGTTCTGAGTTCAATTTTTTGGGGGTTTTTTGGGGTCCTGAGTTCATTTTTTGGGGTTTTTTGGGTTCTGAGTTAATTTTTTTGGGGTTTTTTTGGGTCCTGAGTTCATTTTTTGGGGTTTTTTGGGTTCTGACTGCCAGCAGCTCCGTCTCTGTGAAGTTCCAGAATTTAAGGGGATTTTGGGTCAATTTTTTGGGATTTTTTGGTATCTAAATGAGATTTTTGTGTATTTTAATGGGGATTTTTAGGATCCTGAGTTCATTTTTTGGGATTTTTTTGTATCTTAATGAAATTTTCATGTATTTTAATGGGTTTTTTGGGGTCCTGAGTTCATTTTTTGGGGTTTTTTGGGGTCCCGAGTTCAATTTTTGGGGTTTTTGGGGTTTTTTTTGGGTTCTGAGTTCATTTTTTGGGGTTTTTTTGGGTTCTGACCGCCAGCAGCTCCGTCTCGGTGAGGTTCCAGAATTTCAAGTGGATTTTGTTTCATTTTTTGGGATTTTTTTGTATCTAAATGAGATTTTCGTGTATTTTAATGGGGATTTTTTGGGGTTTTTGGGGTCCTGAGTTCATTTTTTGGGTTTTTTGGGTTCTTAGTTCATTTTTTTGGTTTTTTGGGGTCCCGAGTTCATTTTTTGGGGTTTTTTGGGGTCCTGAGTTCATTTTTTTGGGTTTTTTGGGTTCTTAGTTCAATTTTTGGGGTTTTTTGGGGTCCCGAGTTCATTTTTTGGGGCTTTTTGGGTTCTGACCGCCAGCAGCTCCTTCTCTGTGAGATTCCAGAATTTAAGGGGAATTTTGGGTCCATTTTTTGGGATTTTTTGTATCTAAATGAGATTTTTGTGTATTTTAATGAGGTTTTTTGGGGGTTTTTGGGTTCTGAGTTCATTTTTGGGGTTTTTTGGAGTTCCGAGTTCATTTTTTGGGATTTTTTTGTATCTAAATGAGATTTTCATGTATTTTAATGGGTTTTTTTGGGTTCTGAGTTCATTTTTTGGGGTTTTTTTGGGTTCTGACCGCCAGCAGCTCCGTCTCTGTGAGATTCCAGACTTTAAGGGGAATTTTGGTTCCATTTTTTGGGATTTTGGTCTATTTTGATGGCATTTTGCTACATTTTAATTAGATTTAACTGCATTTTTATGGGGTTTTGGGGGTTTTTTGGGGTCCCAAGGTCATTTTTTGGGGTTTTTTGGGGTCCCGAGTTCATTTTTTGGGTTTTTTTTGGGTTCTGACTACCATAGCTCCGTCTCGGTGAGGTTCCAGAATTTAAGGGGAATTTTGGGTCCATTTTTTGGGATTTTGGTCTATTTTGATGGCATTTTGCTGCATTTTAATTAGATTTAACTGCATTTTAATGGGGTTTTGGGGGGTTTTTGGGTTCCTGAGTTCATTTTTTGGGGTTTTTTTGGGTTCCTGAGTTCATTTTTTGGGGTTTTTTTGGGGTTCTGAGTTCATTTTTTGGGGTTTTTTTGGGTTCTGACCGCCAGCAGCTCCGTCTCGGTGAGGTTCCAGAATTTAAGGGGAATTTTGGGTCCATTTTTTGGGATTTTGGTCTATTTTGATGGCATTTTGCTGCATTTTAATGAGATTTTAATGCATTTTAATGGGGTTTTGGGGGTTTTTTGGGGTCCCGAGTTCATTTTTTGGGGTTTTTTTGGGTTCTGACTGCCAGCAGCTCCGTCTCTGTGAGATTCCAGAATTTAAGGTGGATTTTGGTTCCATTTTTTGGGATTTTGGTCTATTTTGATGGCATTTTGCTGCATTTTAATGAGATTTTCGTGTATTTTAATGGGGATTTTTTGGGTTTTTGGGGTTCTGAGTTCAATTTTTGGGGTTTTTGGAGTTCCGAGTTCATTTTTTGGGGTTTTTTGGGGTCCTGAGTTCATGTTTTGGGCTTTTTTTGTGTCCCAAGTTCATTTTTTGGGATTTTTTTGTATCTTAATTAAATTTTCATGTATTTTAATGGGGTTTTTTTGGTTTTCTGGGGTCCCGAGTTCATTATTTGGGGTTTTTTTTCGTTCCCGAGTTCATTTTTTGGGGTTTTTTTGGTTTCTGACCGCCAGCAGCTCCGTCTCGGTGAGGTTCCAGAATTTAAAGTGGATTTCTTCCATTATTTTGGGATTTTTTTGTATCTAAATGAGATTTTCATGTATTTTAATGGGGTTTTTTTTGTTTTTTGGGGTCCGGAGTTCATTTTTTGGGGTTTTTTTGGGTTCTGACCGCCAGCAGCTCCGTCTCGGTGAGGTTCCAGAAGGTCTTCCAGAAATGCACGTCCAGATTTTGGGTCAAACGCTCGAACTCGGCGCCGCGCAGCTCCGGGTCCAAAGCGAACTTCCCGCTGGTGAAAAGTGACCCTGCGGCCACCCCTGGCAGCCCAGAAATGTCAGAAAACCCCAAAAGCACCCCGAAATCCATCCCGGGGTCCCAACATCTAAAAATTCACGGAAAAATCCCAAAAATCCGCCCAAAATCCACCCAGAAATGCCAAAAATCCACCCAGAAACTCCAAAAATCCACCCAGGAACTCCAAAAATCCACCAAGAAACTCAAAAAATTCACCCAAAATCCACCCTGAAACCCCAAAAACCCACCCAGAAACCCCAAAAATCCACCAAGAAACTCCAAAAGTTCACCCAAAATCCAGCCAGAAACCCCAAAAATCCAGCCAGAAACTTGAAAAATTCATCCAAAAACTCCAAAAATCCACCCAGAAACCCCAAAAATTCACCCAGAAACTCAAAAAATTCACCCTAAATCTACCCAGAAATCCCAAAAATGTCAGGAAATCCACAAAATTCACCCCGAAATCCATCCCGGGGTCCCAACATCTAAAAATTCACAGAAAAATCCCAAAAATCAGCCCAAAATCCACCCAGAAATGCCAAAAATTCACCCAGAAACTCCAAAAATCCACCCAGGAACTCCAAAAATCCACCCAGAAACTCCAAAAATCCACCAAGAAACTCAAAAAATTCACCCAAAATCCACCCTGAAACCCCAAAACCGTCATTGATCCCAAAAAACACTCAGAGACCCCAAAAACCCACCCAGAAACTCCAAAAACCCACCCAGAAACTCCAAAAATCTACCCAAAAACTCCAAAAATTCTCCCAGAAAACCCCAAAAACACCCCAAAATCCATCCTGGGATCCCAAAATCTAAAAATTCATGCAGAAATTCCAAAAATCCACTCAAAATCCACCCAGAAACCCCAAAAATTCACCCAGAAACTCCAAAAATTCACCCAAAAACTCCAAAAATCCACCCAGAAACTCCAAAAATTCACCCAAAATTCACCCAGAAACCCCAAAAATCCACCCAGAAACTTGAAAAATCCACCCAGAAACCCCAAAAATTCACCCAGAAACCCCAAAAATTCACCCGAAAACTCAAAAAATTCACCCAGAAACTCAAAAAATTCACCCTAAATCTACCCAGAAACCCCAAAAATGTCAGGAAATCCACAAAATTCACCCCAAAATCCATCCCGGGATCCAAAAAATCTTAAAATTCACGCAGAAATTCCAAAAATTCACCCAGAAACCCCAAAAATTCACCCAAAATTCACCCAGAAACACCAAAAATTCACCCAGAAACCCCAAAAATTCACCCAAAAACTCCAAAAATCCACCCAGAAACCCCAAAAATTCACCCTAAATCCACCCAGAAACCCCAAAACTGTCATTGATCCCAAAAAACACTCAGAGACCCCAAAAATTCACCCAAAAACACCAAAAATTCACCCAGAAACCCCAAAAATTCACCCAGAAACCCCAAAAATTCACCCTAAATCCACCCTGAAACCCCAAAACTGTCAGAAAACCCAAAAAAACCCCCCAAAATCCACTCTGGGACCCCCAAAAACCCCAAAAATCCACCCAGGGTTATCAGGGACCCCAAAAACACCCGAAATTTCACCCAGAAAACCTAAAAATTCACCCAGAAGCTCCAAAAATTCACCCCAAACCCACCCAGAGACCCCAAAATCCACCCAAAATCACCCCAAAATTCACCCAAAATCACCCCAAAATTTACCCAAAATCACCCACAGACCCCAAATTGATCCAGAACCCCAAAATCGCCCAAATTCATCCCAAAACTGGCCAATCCTGGGGTCGTGGCTCTGGTAGTTCTCACCAAAGTGACCCCAAAATGTTCCCAAAATTCCCACAAAATCCACCCCAAAAATTACCCAAAATTTACCCAAAATCACCCACAGACCCCAAATTGATCCAGAACCCCAAAAAACACCAAATTCATCCCAAAACTGACCAACCTGGGGTCGTGGCTCTGGTAGTTCTCACCAAAGTGACCCCAGAAAGCTCCCAAAATTCCCACAAAATTCACCCAAAATCACCCGAAAATTTACCCAAAATCACCCACAGACCCCAAATGGATCCAGAACCCCAAATTCTCCCAAATTCACCCCAAAACTGGCCAATCCTGGGGTCGTGGCTCTGGTAGCTCTTACCAAAGTGACCCCAAAAAGTTCCCAAAATTCCCACAAAATTCACCCCAAATCACCCCAAAATCACCCAAAATCACCCAAAATTTGCCCAAATTGATCCAGAACCCCAAAATCGCCCAAATTCATCCCAAAACTGATCAATTCTGGGGTCGTGGCTCTGGTAGTTCTCACCAAAGTGACCCCAAAAAGTTCCCAAAATTCCCGCAAAATCCACCCAAAATCCACCCAAAATTTACCCAAATTGATCCAGAACCCCAAAATCGCCCAAATTCACCCCAAAACTGACCAATGCTGGGGTCACGGCTGCGGTAGTTCTCACCAAAGTGACCCCAAAATCACCCAAAATTCCCGCAAAATTCACCCCAAATCACCCCAAAATTTATCCAAAATCACCCACAGACCCCAAATGGATCCAGAACCCCAAAAAACCCCAAATTCACCCCAAAACTGACCAATTCCAGGGTCGTGGCTCTGGTAGCTCTTACCAAAGTGACCCCAAAAAGTTCCCAAAATTTCCACAAAATCCACCCCAAAATCACCCGAAAATCACCCAAAATCACCCCAAATCACCCCAAAATCACCCCAAATCACCCCAAGACCTCATAATTGATCCAGAATCCCCAAAAACCCCAAATTCTCCCAAATTCACCCCAAAACTGACCAATGCCGGGGTCACAGCTGCGGTAGTTCTCACCAAAGTGACCCCAAAAAGCTCCCAAAATTCCCGCAAAATTCACCCCAAATCACCCGAAAATCACCCAAAATCACCCCAAATCCGCCCAAAATCACCCCAAAATTCACCCCAAGACCGCATAATTGATCCAGAATCCCCAGAAACCCCAAATTCTCCCAAATTCACCCCAAAACTGACCAACCTGGGGTCGTGGCTGCGGTAGTTCTCACCAAAGTGACCCCAAAAAGCTCCCAAAATTCCCACAAAATCCACCCCAAAATCACCCGAAAATTTACCCAAAATCACCCACAGACCCCAAATGGATCCAGAACCCCAAAAAACCCCAAATTCACCCCAAAACTGACCAATTCCAGGGTCGTGGCTCTGGTAGCTCTTACCAAAGTGACCCCAAAATGTTCCCAAAATTCCCACAAAATTCACCCCAAATCACCCGAAAATCACCCAAAATCACCCAAAATTTGCCCAAATTGATCCAGAACCCCAAAATCGCCCAAATTCACCCCAAAATTGACCAACCTGGGGTCGTGGCTCTGGTAGCTCTCACCAAAGTGACCCCAAAATGTTCCCAAAATTCCCACAAAATTCACCCCAAATCACCCAAAATCACCCAAAATCACCCCAAAATTTGCCCAAATGGATCCAGAACCCCAAAATCGCCCGAATTCCCCCCAAACCTGACCGATGCCGGGGTCGCGGCTGCGGTAGTTCTCGCCGAAGGACACGAGGCCGATGGCCAAAGTCTGCAGGAACGGCCGGAGCGACGGGACGAACTGCGGACACGGCGGGCAGCGCGGTCAGTGGGGGTCAGTGGTGGTCAGTGGTGGTCAGTGGTGGTCATCAGGGGTCATCGGGGTCAGTGGTGGTCAGTGGTGGTCATCAGGGGTCAGTGGTGGTCATCAGGGGTCAGTGGGGGTCATCAGGGGTCATCAGGGGTCAGTGGTGGCCAGTGGTGGTCATCAGGGGGCAGTGGTGGTCACCAGGGGTCATCGGGGGTCAGTGGGGGTCAGTGGGGGTCATCAGGGGTCTGTGGTGGTCATCAGGGGTCAGTGGTGGTCATTGGTGGTCATCGGTGGTCATCAAGAGTCAGTGGGGGTCATCAGGGGTCAGTGGTGGTCAGTGGTGGTCATCAGGGGTCAGTGGTGGTCAATGGTGGTCATCAGGGGTCAGTGGTGGTCATCAGGGGTCAGTGGTGGTCATCAGGGGTCAGTGGGGGTCAGTGGTGGCCAGTGGTGGTCATCAGGGGTCATCGGGGTCAGTGGGGATCATCAGGGGTCATCAGGGGTCCGTGGTGGTCATCATGGTCATCAGGGGTCATCAGGAGTCAGTAGGGGTCAGTGGTGGTCAGTGGGGGTCAGTGGTGGTCAGTGGTGGTCAGCAGTGGTCAGTGGTGGTCAGTGGTGGTCAGTGGTGGTCATCAGGGGTCATCAGGGGTCATCAGGGTCATCAGGGGTCAGTGGTGGTCATCAGGGGTCAGTGGGGTCAGTGGTGGTCAGTGGTGGTCATCAGGGGTCCGTGGTGGTCATCAGGGGTCAGTGGTGGTCATCGGTGGTCATCAGGAGTCAGTGGTGGTCATCAGGGGTCAGTGGTGGTCAGCGATGGTCATCAGGGGTCAGTGGTGGTCATCAGGGGTCAGTGGTGGTCAGCGGTGGTCAGTGGTGGTCATCAGGGGTCAGTGGTGGTCAGTGGTGGTCATCAGGAGTCAGTGGGGGTCAGTGGTGGCCAGTGGTGGTCATCAGGGGTCAGTGGTGGTCACCAGGGGTCATCAGGGGTCATCGGGGTCAGTGGTGGTCGGTGGTGGTCATCAGGGGTCAGTGGTCGTCATCAGGGGTCAGTGGTGGTCATCACGGTCATCAGGGGTCATCAGGAGTCAGTGGGGGTCATCAGGGGTCAGTGGTGGTCATCATGGTCATCAGGGGTCATCAGGAGTCAGTGGGGGTCATCAGGGGTCATCAGGGGTCAGTGGTGGTCAGTGGTGGTCAGCGGTGGTCAGTGGTGGTCATCAGGGGTCAGTGGTGTCAGTGGTGATCATCGGGGATCATAAAAAGTCAGCGGTCATCAGGGGTCAGTGGGGGTCAGAAGTGGTCATTGTGGTCATCAAGGGTCATCAGGGGGTCAAGAAGAGTGGTCAAGTCAAGGCCAACCCCCCGCAATGGTCAACAAAGCCAAGACCAACCAACCAATGGTCAACCCAAGACCAACCAATGGTCAATATCAACCAATGACCAATGAAGCCAAGACCAACCAACCAGTGGTCAACCAACCAGTGGTCAACCAACCAGTGGTCAACCAAGCAAAGAGCAACTGATGGTCAACAAAGCCAAGAGCAACCCAATGGTCAAGCCAATGGTCAAGACCAACCAACCAATGGCCAACAAAGCCAAGATCAACCAATGGTCAAGCTAAGAGCAACCAGTGACCAACCAAGCCAAGACTGACCAACCAATGGTCAAGACCAACCCAATGGTCAAGCTAAGACCAACCAAGCCAAGATGGACCAACCAGTGGTCAACCAAGCCAAGACCAACTGATGGTCAACAAAGCCAAGAGCAACGCAATGGTCAAGCCAATGGTCAAGACCAACCAACCAACGGTCAACAAAGCCAAGATGGACCAAGCAATGGTCAAGACCAACCAAGCAATGGTCAACAAAGCCAAGACCAACCAATGGTCAAGTCAAGAGCAACCAATGACCAACCAAGCCAAGACTGACCAACCAATGGTCAATGAGGCCAAGACCAACCAATGGTCAACCCAATGGTCAAGACCAACCAACCAATGGTCAACCAAGCCAAGACCAACCAATGGTCAAGCCAAGAGCAACCAATGGTCAACACCAACCAAGCAATGGTCAACCAAGCCAAGAGCAACCAATGACCAACCAAGCCAAGACTGACCAACCAATGGTCAATGAGGACAAAACCAACCAATGGTCAACAAAGCCAAGACTAACCCCATGGTCAAGCCAATGGTCAAGACCAACCAACCAATGGTCAACCAAGCCAAGACCAACCAATGGTCAACACCAACCAAGCAATGGTCAACCAAGCCAAGAGCAACCAATGACCAACCAAGCCAAGACTGACCAACCAATGGTCAATGAGGCCAAGAGCAACCAATGGTCAACCCAATGGTCAAGACCAACCAACCAATGGTCAACCAAGCCAAGATCAACCAATGACCAACCAAGCCAAGACTGACCAACCAATGGTCAAGACCAACCAATGGTCAAGCCAAGAGCAACCAAGCCAAGACCAACCAACCAATGGTCAACAAAGCCAAGACCAACCAATGGTCAAGCCAAGAGCAACAACACCACCAAGACCAACCCAAGCAATGGTCAATGAAGCCGAGAGCAACCAATCCGAGCAACCCAAAAATTCTAAAAAATCCACAAAAAATTCCAAAATAACGCCAAAAAAAATTCATCAAAAATTCAAAAAAAAAATCACAAAAAATCCGAAAAAATTCCTAAAAATACGAAAAAAATTAGAAAAAATTTTGAAAAAAATTCTAAAAAAATTCTAAAAAAATTCTAAAAAATCCACAAAAAATTCCAAAATAACGCCAATAAAAATTCACCCAAAATTCAAAAAAAATCCCAAAAAATCTGAAAAAATTGCCAAAAAAATAGAAAAAAAATTAGAAAAAGATTTAGAAAAAATCCCAAAAAAATTCAAAAAATTCCCCAAAATCCCCCAACACTCACCTGGAAACCCAAACACCTCCCGTAGAAACACCCGTTGTGCATCGTGCTGTACTCCCTCAGCACCACCTCGCTGATCCCTTCCTCCTCCTCCTCCTCCTCCTCCTCCTCCTCCTCCTCCTTCCCGGCCGTCTCTCCGTCGGGAAACAGACATCCCGGCTTGGAGAGCTCGGCCAGCCTGCCGGCCAGCACCGGCCAATGGTCAGTGAGGTCAGTGACAACCAATGGACAAGCTGAGAATGACCAATGGTCAACGAAGTCAAGAGCGACCAATGGGCAACACCAACCAAGCAATGGTCAACCAAGCCAAGAGCAACCAATGACCAACCAAGCCAAGACTGACCAACCAATGGTCAAGACCAACCAATGGTCAAGCTAAGACCAACCAAGCCAAGATGGACCAACCAGTGGTCAACCAAGCCAAGACCAACTGATGGTCAACCAAGCCAAGAGTGACCAACCAATGGTCAAGATCAACCAACCAATGACCAACAAAGCCAAGATGGACCAAGCAATGGTTAAGACCAACCAACCAATGGTCAACCAAGCCAAGACCAACCAATGGTCAAGCCAAGAGCAACAACACCACCAAGACCAACCCAAGCAATGGTCAATGAAGCCGAGAGCAACCAATCCGAGCAACCCAAAAATTCTAAAAATATTCACCAAAAGTTCTTGAAAAAATCACCAAAAAATTCACAAAAAATTCAAACAAGCGCAAATAAATTCCCCAAAATTTCCAAAAAATTCTTAAAAATTCCCCCAAAAATTTTGAAAAACTCCAAAAAGGAATGGAACGCTCACCTGGAAACCCAAACACCTCCCGTAGAAACACCCGTTGTGCATCGTGCTGTACTCCCTCAGCACCACCTCGCTGATCCCTTCCTCCTCCTCCTCCTCCTCCTCCTCCTCCTCCTTCCCGGCCGTCTCTCCGTCGGGAAACAGACATCCCGGCTTGGAGAGCTCGGCCAGCCTGCCGGCCAGCACCAGCAGCGCGCGGAGCTGCCCCAGCGCGGCCGCCAGCGCCTCCAGCTCGGCGGCGTTGGCGCCGGCGCGGAAGAAGAGGCTCTTGCGGTGCGAGGCGACGTAGCGGCTCTGCTCCACGGCGCGGCTCAGGCACACCTGGGGACAGGTGAGACGGGAGAGGGTGGTGACGGGGATTAGTGTTGTGTTGTGTTGTGTTGTGTGATATGGTATTGTGTTATGCGGTTATGTTGTATTGTTTTTTATGTATGTGTGTTATATTGTGTGATTGTGTTGTATGATTGTATTTATGATTATATTATATTTATGATTATATTATGTTTATGATTATATTATACTACATTATACTATTATAAATAGTATTATATTATTATATTATATTATCTATATATATACATTATATTACATTATTGTATTAAAAAATACTATTTTATCAATATATGCGTTATATTATACTGTTACATTATAATTTATATTCTATTCTATTCTATTCTGTGATTACATTATATTATATTTTTAAAAAATATTTATGTTATATTATATTATAATATATCATGTTATTACATATATTACATTATATTATATTATGTTATGTTATGTTATATCATATTATATATTATATATATACAGTATATTATTTATTATATTACCATACATATTGTATTCTATTCTATTCTATGGTTATATTATATTATATTATGTTATGTTATATTGTATTATATATTTTATATATATACATTATATTATATTATTATATTATATTTTATTATTTTATCTATATATATACATCGTATTATTTATTATATTACAATACATATTGTGTTCTATTCTATTCTATGGTTATATTATATTATTTTATTTATACATATTACATTATATATTTTATTACTATATATATTCCATTTTACTCTATACTATTATATTATATGATTATAATATATTGTCATATCATATTATATCATATCATATTATATTATATTGTATTATATCATATTATATTATATTATATTATATTATATTATTCCATTCTATTATTACATATATTATATTAGATCACATTATATTATATTATTATATTAACATAGCCCTCCTACCTTCCAACAGAATGAAGTAATTTCCCCCTTATTTTAATTACCTCTCCCCCAAAAAAGTCACAATTTAGTTTATAAAAACATTTTCCAGGGATGAGGTTCGGTTCAAGGTTGGTGCTCGTGTTCTTGGGATTGTGGGGATTTTTTGTCTTCCCCAAAAAATTCTGAATTAAACTAAAATATAAAAATTATAAACATGTGGGGGTGAAATACAGGGAGTGAAAGTACAGGAGTGGGAAAGGATATAAGGTATAAATATAAATATTTTTTAAAATATATTATATATATATATAAAAAGATATAAAAGGGTATAAAACTAGGTATAGTATAAAAATTATAAACGTGGGGTAAGATACAGGGAGTGAAAATACAGGAGTGGGAAAGGATATATGAAATATATATATATATAAAAAAATATATATATTTTTATATATATTTATATATTTTTTTTATATATGAAGATATAAAAGGGTATAAAAGTATAAAACTAGGTATGGTATAAGAATTACAAACAAGTGGGGGTAAGATACAGGGAGTGAAAGTACAGGAGTGGGAAAGGATATAAGATTTTTATATATAAAAATATAAATCTATTCATAGATATATTTTAATATATATAAATATATATGGAAATATATATATGAATATATATGGATATACACAGACACGATTATATATATATTTGTATATAAATATATATATGAGTATATATATGAATATATATATTTATATATAAGTATATATATACAAATATTTTTCTATATAAATATGTATATATGAATATATATATGAATATATATATACATGAATACATATATATTTATATATAAATATATATACAAATATATTTATATATAAATAAATACATGAATATATATATATGAATATACATATACAAGAGCACATATATATTCATATATAAATATATATATACAAATACATATATTTATATATAAATATATATATTAAAATATATATATGAATATATATATACAAATATATATATGAATATATATGAATATATATATATGAATATATATGAATACATATATATTTATACATATATTTTTACACATATATAAACATACACATTTCTTTTTTAATATAAAAAAATATATACATATATACAAAACCACAACATATATATATAAAATATATACAAAACCACAACAAAATATATACAAATACAAAACCACAAAATATATACAAAACCACAACAAAAAATCCCAAAACCCCCCCCAACCACCCCACAATTTCCCCCGAAAACCCACCTGCACCACCTGCAGCAAGCTCCTGTAGCCGTTCCCAGGTGTGGCCTCGTCCAGGTCGAACTGGGGAGCTACCTGGCTCAGGTGCGCCAGGGCGGGGGCCGAGCTGGCGGCCGTGCCGCTGCAGGCAGGTGAAGGCGTCGGCGAAGCGCCGCGAGGTGGGAGAGGTGGAGCGCGACGGCGAGAAGAAGGACAGGTTGTCGTGGCACAGCAGCTGGAGGGACTGGAGGAGGTCCATGGTGGGTACTGGGAGGGACTGGGAGGGACTGGGAGGGAGTGGGAGGGAGTGGGAGGGAGTGGGAGGGAGTGGGATGGGACTGGGATGGACTGGGATGGAGTGGGATGGACTGGGATGGAGTGGGATGGGCTGGGAGGGACTGGGATGGACTGGGATGGACTCGGAGAGACTGGGATGGGACTGGGAGGGACTGGGAGGGGATTGGAGGGGATTGGGATGGACTGGGAGAGACTGGGATGGGACTGGGAGGGAGTGGGATGGAGTGGGATGGGATTGGGATGGACTGGGATGGACTGGAGAGACTGGGATGGGACTGGGAGGGACTGGGAGGGGATTGGAGGGATTGGGATGGACTGGGATGGATTGGGATGAACTGGGAGGGGATTGGGATGGGATTGGGATGGAGTGGGAGGGGATTGGAGGGGATTGGGATGGACTGGGATGGACTGGGAGAGACTGGGATGGGACTGGGAGTGGATTGGGATGGAGTGGAAGGGAGTGGGATGGGATTGGGATGGGACTGGGATGGACTGGGAGGGGATTGGGATGGACTGGGAGTTACTGGGAGGGACTGGGAGTTACTGGGAGGGGATTGGAGGGGATTGGGATGGACTGGGATTAACTGGGAGGGGGTTGGGATGGGATTGGGATGGACTGGGATGGATTGGGATGAACTGGGAGGGGATTGGGATGGGATTGGGATGGAGTGGGAGGGGATTGGAGGGGATTGGGATGGACTGGGATGGACTGGAGAGACTGGGATGGGACTGGGAGGGACTGGGAGGGGATTGGAGGGATTGGGATGGACTGGGATGGATTGGGATGAACTGGGAGGGGATTGGGATGGGATTGGGATGGGACTGGGAGGGGATTGGAGGGGATTGGGATGGACTGGGATGGACTGGGAGAGACTGGGATGAGACTGGGATGGGACTGGGATGAACTGGGATGGACTAGGAGGGGATGGGAGGGGATTGGGATGGACTGAGAGGGACTGGGATAAACTGGGAGGGACTGGGAGGAGGATTGGGAATGGATTGGAGAGAATTGAGGGGGACTGGGAGGGACTGGGATGGACTGGGAGGGAACTGGGATGGACTGGAATAGACTGGGATGGGATTGGGATGGGACTGGGAGGGACTGGGAAGGGACTGGGAGGGACTGGGATGGATTGGGAAGGGTTTAGGGGTCACTGGGATGGACTGGGAGGAGATTTGAGGGGACTGGGAGGGACTGGGAGGGGTTTAGGGGTCACTGGGAGGGACTGGGAGTGGACTGGGAGGGACTGGGAGATCGCTGGAGGTCACTGAAGGTCACTGGGAGCCACTGGAATGGTACTGGGAGCCACTGGAAGTTTCCAGAAGTTACTGGGAGGCACTGGGAGCCAGCTGGAAGTTACTGGGAGGCACTGGGAGGTCCTGAATGTCCACTGGCAGTTACTGGGAGCCACTGGGAGGCACTGGAACGGTACTGGGAGCTGCTGGGTGTCCACTGGGAGTTACTGGGATCCACTGGGATGGTCCTGAGGAGGTCCTGGATGTCTACTGGGATGAACTGGGATGGTCCTGAGGAGGTCCTGGAGGTCACTGGGATGGTCCCGGATGTCTACTGGGATGAACTGGGATGAACTGGGAGGTACTGGGTTGGTCCTGAGGAGGTCCTGGAGGTCACTGGGAGCCACTGGGATGGTCCTGGATGTCCACTGGGATGAACTGGGATGAACTGGGAGCCACTGGAAGTTACTGGGATGGTCCTGAGGAGCTCCTGGGTGGTTCTGGAGGTCACTGGGATGAACTGGGATGGACTGGAAGTTACTGGAATCCACTGGGATGGTCCTGGGATGGTCCTGGAGGTCACTGGGGTGAACTGGGATAGTCCTGGATGTCCACTGGGATGAACTGGGATAAACTGGGATCCACTGGGATGGTCCTGGATGTCCACTGAGAGTTACTGGAAGTTACTGGGAGCCACTGGGATGGTCCTGAGAAGGTTCTAGATGTCCACTGGGATGAACTGGGATGAACTGGGATGAACTGGGAGGTCCTGGATGTCCACTGGGAGCCACTGGGATGGTCCTGGGGTGGTCCTGGGGTGGTCCTGGAGGTCACTGGGATGAACTGGGATGAACTGGAAGTTACTGGAATCCACCGGGATGGTCCTGAGAAGGTCCTGGAATGGTCCTGGATGTCCACTGGGAGTTACTGGGAGGCACTGGGATGGTCCTGAGGAGGTCCTGGAGGTCACTGGGATGAACTGGGACGAACTGGGATGAACTGGATGTCCACTGGGAGTTACTGGGAGGCACTGGGATCCACTGGGAGGCACTGGGATGGTCCTGGGTGGTCCTTTCGAGGTCACTGGGATGAACTGGGATGAACTGGGAGGTCCTGGACGTCCACTGGGAGGCACTGGAACAGTACTGGGATCCACTGGGAGGCACTGGGATGGTCCTTCGAGGTCACTGGGATGAACTGGGAGCCACTGGAAGTTACTGGGATGGTCCTGAGGAGGTCCTGGGTGGTCCTGGAGGTCACTGGGACAAACTGGGATGAACTGGGATGGTCCTGGATGTCCACTGGGAGTTACTGGGATGAACTGGGATGAACTGGGATGGTCCTGAGGAGGTCCTGGAGGTCACTGGGATGGTCCCGGATGTCCACTGGGATGAACTGGGATGAACTGGGATGGTCCCGGATGTCCACTGGGATGAACTGGGATGAACTGGGATGAACTGGGATGGTCCTGAGGAGGTCCTGGAGGTCACTGGGACGAACTGGGATGAACTGGGAGGCACTGGGGGTCTCTCCCAGTCTCTCCCAGTCTCTCCCGGAGTGGAAACTGGAGCAGGGAGGGGGTGGGGGAGGGGCGGGGCTGAGGGGGAGGGGCGGGGCTTGGCCCCTCCCCCACCCCGCATCGGGCCATGGGGCTGGGCCGCCCCTCCCCCACCCCGAAATTCCCACGCGGGGATCCAAAAATCCCCTCCCCCCACCCCCCAAAAATTCCCCTCCCCCACCTCAAATCCCCCCCCCCACCCCAAATTCCCACCCGGGACCCCCCAAATTCCCCTCCCCCTCCCCAAATTCCCACGCAGGGATCCCCAAAATTCCCCTCCCCCCTCCCCAAATTCCTAACCAGGACCCCAAAATTCCCCTCCCCCCACCCCCAAAATCCCCTCCCCCTCCCCAAATTCTGCCTCCACCCCCAATCCCCTCCCCCACCCCCAAATTCCCACGCAGGGATCCCCAAAAATCCCCTCCCCCCTCCCCCAAAAATTCCCCTCCCCAAATTCCCACCCGGGAATATCCAAAATTCCCCTCCCCCTCTCCCTCCCCAAAAATCCCCTCCCCCACCCCAAATTCCTAACCAGGACCCCCAAAAATCCCCTCCCCCTCCCCAAAAATTCCCCTCCCCCCACCCCAAAATCCCCTCCCCAAATTCCCCTCCCCCTCCTCCTCCCAAAATTCCAAGCCCGCCCCTCCCCCACCCCAAATTCCCACCCGGGAATCCCCCAAATTCCCCTCCCCCCACCCCAAAATCCCCTCCCCAAATTCCCCTCCCCCTCCCCAAAAATTCCCCTCCCCCACCCCAAATTCCCACCCGGGAATCCCCCAAATTCCCCTCCCCCCACCCTCAAAATCCCCTCCCCCTCCCCAAATTCTGCCTCCCCCCCAATCCCCTCACCCACCCCCAAATTCCCCTCCCCCACTCCAAAAATCCCCTCCCCAAAATCCCCTCCCCCTCCCCAAATTCCCACCCGGGAATCCCCAAAATTCCCCTCCCCCTCCCCAAAAATCCCCTCCCCCACCCCAAATTCCTAACCAGGACCCCCAAAAATCCCCTCCCCCCTCCCCCAAAAATCCCCTCCCCCCACCCCAAAATCCCCTCCCCCACCCCAAAATCCCCTCCCCCTCCCCAAATTCCCACCCGGGAATCCCCAAATTCCCCCTCCCCCTCCCAAAAAATCCCCTCCCCCACCCCAAATTCCTAACCAGGACCCCCAAATTCCCCTCCCCCCACCCCAAATTCCCACGCAGGATCCCCAAAAATCCCCAAATTGGGGGAGGGGGGAGGGGAATTTTGGGGGAGGGGGAGGCAGAATTTGGGGTGGGGGGAGGGGAAATTTGGGGGATTCCCGGCTGGGAATTTGGGGTGGGGGAGGGGCGGGCTTGGAATTTTGGGAGGAGGAGGGGGAGGGGGGAGGGGGGGAGGGGGGAAAATCCCGGGAGAGGAAAAAATTGGGAAACGGAGGGAAAAAAAATTTGGGAAATTTTGGGGACAGAGGGGACGGGGAGGGAGGGGGAGGGGCGGAGGGCAAAGGGAATGAGGGCAGGGGGCGGGGGGGGGGGAATTTGGGGGATTTTTGGGGATTTTTGGGGGATTTTGGGGATTTTTTGGGGGATTTTGGGGGATTTTAGGGGGAATTTGGGGGATTTTTGGGGATTTTTGGGGGATTTTGGGGGGATTTTGGAGAATTTTGGGGGATTTTAGGGGGAATTTTGGGGATTTTTGGGGTTTTTTGGGGGAATTTTGGGGATTTTGGGGGGATTTGGGGGAATTTTGGAGAATTTTGGGGAATTTTGGGGATTTTTGGGGGAATTTTGGGGATTTTTGGGGGATTTGGGGGAATTTGGGGGAATTTTGGGGAATTTTGGGGATTTTGGGGGAATTTTGGGGATTTTAGGGGGAATTTGGGGGATTTTTGGGGGAATTTGGGGGAATTTTGGGGAATTTTGGGGAATTTTGGGGGATTTGGGGGAATTTTGGAGAATTTTGGGGAGTTTTTGGGGGAATTTTGGGGATTTTAGGGGGAATTTGGGGGAATTTGGGGGAATTTGGGGGAATTTGGGGGAATTTTGGAGAATTTTGGGGAATTTTGGGGGAATTTTGGGAAATTTTGGGGAATTTTGGGGAATTTTGGGGGATTTTGGGGATTTTGGGGATATTTGGGAGGAATTGGGGGAGTTTGGGGGATATTTGGGGATTTTGGGGGAATTTTGGGGAGTTTTTGGAAGAATTTTGGGGGATTTGGGGAGAATTTGGGGGATATTTTTTTAATTTTGGGAGAATTTTGGGATTTTTTGGGGATTTTGGGGAATTTTGGAGAATTTTTGGGGATTTTTTGGGGAATTTTGGGGATTTTTTGTTTTGGATTTTGGGGGATTTAGGGGGAATTTTGGGAAATTTTGGGGAAATTTTGGGATTTTGGGGGAATTTGGGGGAATTTGGGGGGAATTTTGGGGGATTTTGGGGGAGTTTAGGGGGAATTTTGGGGGATTTGGGGAGAATTTTGGGAAATTTTGGGGATGTTTGGGGGAATTTTGGGGTGATTTGGGGGATATTTGGGAAATTTTGGGGAGAATTTTGGGGAGAATTTTGGGGAGTTTTTGGGGGATTTGGGGAGAATTTGGGGATTTTGGGGGATTTTTTGGAAGTTTGGGGGAATTTCGGGGGATTTTGGGGATATTTGGGAGGAATTTGGGGATTTTGGGGGAATTTTTGGGAGATTTGAGGGAGATTTGGGAATTTTGGGGGATTTTTGGGAATTTTGGGGGATTTTCAGGGTGATTTTGGGGATATTTTGGGGGAATTTTGGGGGAATTTTTGGGATTTTTTTGGAATTTTGGGGATATTTGGGGGAATTTGGGGGGAAATTTGGGGATTTTGGGGCATTTAGGGGGATTTGGAAGGATTTTTGGGGAATTTGGGGGATTTTGGGGATTTTTGGGGAAATGGGGGGGTTTTGGAGACATTTAGGGGGACTTTTTGGGATTTTTTGGAATTTGGGGGAATTTTGGGGAGAATTTTGGAGAATTTTGGGGAGTTTTGGGGGGATTTTGGGGAAATTTCGGGATTTTGGGGTATTTTGGGGATTTTGGGGATATTTGGGAGGAATTGGGGGATTTTGGGGGGAATTTGGGGAGTTTTTGGAAGAATTTTGGGGGATTTGGGGAGAATTTGGGGGATTTTCTTTAATTTTGGGAGAATTTTTGGGATTTTGGGGGGGAATTTGCGGGATTTTGGGAATTTTGGGGATTTTTTGGGAGTTTCGGGGTTTTTGGGAAATTTTGGGGATATTTGGAGGGAATTTTGGGATTTTTTTTTGAATTTTGGGGATATTTTGGGGAGTTTTTGGGGGATTTCGTGGAAATTTGGGGAGAATTTTGGGGAATTTTGGGGGATTTGGGGGATTTTGGAGATGGGGTTTGAAATTTGGGGTGAATTTTGGAGAGGATTTGGGGGATTTAGGGGAGATTTGAGGGAGATTTGGGAATTTTGGGGGAATTTTGGGGCAATTTCAGGGTGATTTTGGGGAGATTTTGGGGGAATTTTGGGGGAATTTTTGGGATTTTTTGGGAATTTTGGGGATATTTGGGGGAATTTGGGGGGGAAATTTGGGGATTTTGGGGGAATTTTGGGGTTTTTTTTGGAATTTTGGGATATTTTGGGGGAATTTTGAGGGGAATTTTTGGGAATTTTGGGATTTTGGGGGATTTGGGGAGAATTTTGGGGATTTAGGGGGGATTTGGGGGAGATTTGGGGGATTTTGGGGGGATTTTTGGGATTTTGGGGGGAAATTTTGGAAGTTTGGGGTGATTTAGGGGGTTTGGTGTGGATTTGGGGGATTTTTTTGGAATTTGGGGGATTTTGAGGGAGTTTTTGGGAGATTTTGGGGGAATTTTGGGGATTTTTTTGGATTTTGGGGGAATTTTGGAAGAATTTTGGGAGAATTTGGGGATATTTTTTTAATTTTGGGAGAATTTTGGGGATTTTTTTGGGATTTTGGGGGGAATTGTGGGAAATTTTGGGGATATTTGGGGGAATTTTGGGGGATTTAGGGGGGATTTGGGGGAGATTTTGGGGATTTTGGGGATTTTTGGAAGTTTGGGGGGATTTTTGGGGAATTTGGGGGATTTTTTGGGGATTTTTTGGGGAATTTTGGGGATTTTTGGGAGTTTTTGGGGATATTTTGGGGATTTTGGGGACTTAAAGAGAATTTTGGGGGATTTTATGGGAATTTGGTGGAATTTTAGGGGATTTTGGGTCAATTTTGGGTCATTTTGGGACAATTGGTGCAATTTGGGGTAATTTGGGTCAATTTTGGGTCAATTTTGGGTCATTTTGTGACAATTTTGGGTAATTTTGGGTTAATTTTGGGCAATTTTGGGTCATTTTGGTGACAATTTGGGTCATTTCGTGTCAAATTTCGGAAGTTTTGGGTCATTTTGGGGAATTTTGGGTCAATTTTGGGTCATTTCGGGGCAGTTTGGGGTCGCTCGGTGCCACTTTTTGGCAGATTTCGGGCAATTCAGGGACATTTAGGGACAATTCGCGACAATCTGGGATTTTCTGGTGGCAATTTTGGGCAATTTTGGGCAATTTTTGGGAACTTTTTGGCAATTTTTGGCCATTTTGGTTCAATTTTTCCCCAATTTTTTGTCTCTTTCCCCCTTTCCCCTTCCCCTCCCCCCGCCCGGGGGTCTCGCCCCTCCCCCCTCCCCAAATTTCCCCGAAATTTCCCCAAAATTCCCCAATTTTCCCCAATTTTCCCCAAATTTTGGCTTCTCCGGCATTTCCCACCTGCGGCTCCCCACTTCCGCACACGTGACTCGCCGCCGTCCAATCAGCGCTCGCCGTTCGCGCACTGGTGACTCCGGCAGACCAATCAGAGCGCGGCTTTTCGAGATCACGTGATGGGAGGTGACCAATCAGGGGAGCGAGGGCAGCGCGCGTCGCCATGGCAACCAGGCGCGGCCTGAAGGCCTCAAAATCGATGGAAAGTGACCCAAAAATGACCCAAAATGACCCCAAATTGGCCCCAAAAATGGCGCAAAAATCATCAAAAATTGATCCAAAAATTGACCAAATATTGACCTAAAATTGACCCAAAATTGATCCAAAAATTACCCAAAATGACCCAAAAATTGACCAAAAATGACCCAAAAATGACCTAAAATGACCTAAAATGACCCAAATTGACCCAAAATGACCCAAAATGACCTAAAATTCACCAAAAATGGACCCAAAATTGACCAAAAAATTGACCAAAAAATTGACCCAAAATTGACCCAAAATGACCCAAAAATGACCCAAAATTGACCAAAAATTACCAATAAATGACCTAAAATGACCCAAAATTCTCCCAAAATGACCCAAAATTCTCCCAAAATGACCCAAAATTGCCCCAAACTGGTTTGAACTGGGACAAACTGGGATCGCCGCTCCACTTCCGCCCGGGCGGGGTTACGTCAGTGACGTGCTGACGTCACCTCGGCGCGCCGCCGCCGTGCGTGTGGCGTCACTTCCGGCGCGCTGCGTCACGATGGAGGAGCTCGGGCTGCTCGGGGAGAAAGCGCAGGTGAGGAGAAATCCCAAAAAAACCCCAAAAAACCCCAAAAAACACCCGGAAATCATCCCGAAAATGATCCCAAAAACCGGCAGGTGAGGGGAGAACCGAAAATCCCCAAAAACCCCAAAATTTCAGAAAAAATCTCAATAAAAACCCCAAAAAATCCTAAAAAAATCCCAAAAAACCCCAAAAAACCCCAAAAAACACCCGGAAATCATCCCCAAAATGATCCCGAAAAACCGGCAGGTGAGGGGAGAACCGAAAATCCCCAAAAACTCCCCAAAATTTCAGAAAAAATCTCAATAAAAACCCCAAAAAAATCGCAAAAAATAAAAAAAAAACCAAAAAAACCCCAAAAAACCCCAAAAAACACCCGAAAATCATCCGGAAAATGATCCCGAAAAACCGGCAGGTGAGGGGAGAACCGAAAATCCCCAAAACCCCCAAAATTTCAGAAAAAATCCCAATAAAAACCAAAAAAAAATCCCCAAAAATCCTAAAAAAATCCCAAAAAATTAAAAAAAAACCCTCAAAAAACCCCAAAAAACACCCGAAAATCATCCCGAAAATGATCCCGAAAAACCGGCAGGTGAGGGGAGAACCGAAAAAACCCAAAACCCCCAAAATTTCAGAAAAAATCTCAATAAAAACAAAACAAAAAAATCCCCCAAAAAATTTTTAAAAAAATCCAAAAAACCCCAAAAAATCGCAAAAACATCCCAAAAAAACCCCAAAATAATCCTAAAAAACCGCCAGGTGAGGGGAGAACCGAAAAAACCCAAAAACCCCAAAATTTCAGAAAAAATCCCAATAAAAACAAAAAAAAAATCCAAAAAAAATCCAAAAAAAATTCCAAAAAAACCCCCAAAAACATCCCAAAAAACCCCAAAATAATCCCAAAAAACCCGGCAGGTGAAGAAAAATCCCAAAAACCCCAAAATGCCTAAAAAACCCTAAAAAGGATCCCAAAAATGATCCTAAAATTGATCCCAAAAAGCCTGGCGGGTGAGGGGAGAACCGAAAAAACCCCAAAAAATCCCAAAAATCCTAAAAAATCCTAAAAACCCCAAAAAACCCGGCGGGTGAGGGAGAGAACCCAAAATCCCCCAAAAAATAAAAAAGAACCCCTAAAAAATCGCAAAAAAGTATCAAAAAAATCCCCAAAAAATCCCCCAAAAACCCCAAAATTATCCCAAAAAGTCCCCAAAATAACCCAAAAAAAAAACCCCAAAAATCGCAAAAAATCCCCCAAAAAACCAGCAAAAAAATCCCCAGAAAAAAACCCCAAAAATCCCAAAACAATCCTACAAAAATATCCCCAAAAAACCCCAAAAACCCCCCAAAAAAATCCCCCCGAGAAATCCCAAAAATCCCCAAAAAATCCCCAAAAAATCCCAAAAAAATCCCTCAAAAAAAATCCAAAAATCCTCCCAAAAAACCCCAAAACATTCCAAAAGACCAAAAAAAAAATCGCAAAAAAATCGCAAAAAAATCCTAAAAAAACCACAAAAAATCCCAAAAAACCCCAAAATTAAAAAAAAATCCCCAAAAAATCCCCCCAAAATCCAAAAAAATTGCAAAAAAGAAATCCCAAAAAAATCTCAAACCCCCCCCCAAAAAATAGCAAAAAAATCCCCCAAAAAATAATAAAAAACCCCCAAAAATCCCCCCAAAAAACCCGAAAAATCCCTAAAAAAATCCCCCAAAAAATCCCCCCAAAAAAATCCCAAAAAACCCCCAAAAAATCTCAAAAAGTCCCCAAAACTCAAAAAAAATCCCAAAAAACCCCCCAAAAAATCCCAAAAAATCCCCAAAAACTCAAAAAAAAATCGCAAAAAAATCGCAAAAAAAAAAAATTCCCAAAAAACCCACAAAAAACCCCAAAAAATCCCCCCAAAAAAACCCCCAAAATTAAAAAAAAATCCTCAAAAAATCCCCCAAAATCCCAAAAAATTGCAAAAAAAAAATCGCCAAAAAATCCCAAAAAAATCTCAAAACCCCCCCCCAAAAAAATTGCAAAAAAACCCCAAAAAATAATAAAAAAAAACCCCAAAAAATCCCCCCAAAAACCCCGAAAAATCCCTAAAAAAATCCCCCAAAAAATCCCCAAAAAAAATCCCAAAAAACCCCCAAAAAATCCCAAAAAGTCCCCAAAAACTAAAAAAAATCCCAAAAAACCCCCCAAAAAATCCAAAAAAATCCCCAAAAACTCAAAAAAAATCACAAAAAAATCTCAAAAAAAAATCCCCAAAAAAACCACAAAAAACCCCAAAAAATCCCCCAAAAACCCCCAAAATTAAAAAAAAATCCTCAAAAAATCCCCCAAAATCCAAAAAAAATTGAAAAAAAAAATCGCAAAAAAATCCCCAAAAAATCTCAAACCCCCCCCAAAAACATAGCAAAAAAACCCACAAAAAATAATAAAAAAAACCAAAAAATCCCCCCAAAAAACCCGAAAAATCCCTAAAAAAATCCCCCAAAAAATCCCCAAAAAAATCCCAAAAAACCCCCAAAAAATCCCAAAAAGTCCTCAAAAAAATCCCAAAAAATCCCCCAAAAAATCCCAAAAAATCCCCAAAAACTCAAAAAAATCGCAAAAAAATCTCAAAAAAAAAATCCCAAAAAACCCACAAAAAACCCCAAAAAATCCCCCAAAAACCCCCAAAATAAAAAAAAATCCCCAAAAAATCCCCCAAAATCCCAAAAAATTGCAAAAAAAGTCGCAAAAAAATCCCCAAAAAATCTCAAACCCCCCCCCAAAAAATAGCAAAAAAACCCCCCCAAAAAAATTTTATAAAACCCAAAAAAAATCCCCCCAAAAAACCTGAGAAATCCCTAAAAAAATCCC
The DNA here is from genome assembly GCA_024500445.1 of Entomyzon cyanotis. NCBI lineage: Eukaryota > Metazoa > Chordata > Aves > Passeriformes > Meliphagidae > Entomyzon > Entomyzon cyanotis. Next base: position 17,502 of record JAKEPQ010000700.1, on the reverse strand, counting down.
CCCAAAAAATCCCCAAAAAAAATCCCAAAAAACCCCCAAAAAATCCCAAAAAGTCCCCAAAACCTCAAAAAAATCCCAAAAAATCCCCCAAAAAATCCCAAAAAATCCCAAAAATCCCCAAAAACTCAAAAAAAATCACAAAAAAATCTCAAAAAAAAAATCACAAAAAACCCCAAAAAATCCCCCAAAAAACCCCCAAAATAAAAAAAAAAATTCCTCAAAAAATCCCCCAAAATCCCAAAAAATTGCAAAAAAAGTCGCAAAAAAATCCCAAAAAAATCTCAAAACCCCCCCCCAAAAAAAGCAAAAAAAACCCCAAAAAATAATTAAAAACAAACCCCAAAAATCCCCCCAAAAAACCCGAAAAATCCCTAAAGATAATCCCAAAAAAAATCTCAAAAAACCCCGAAAAATCCCCAAAAACTCAAAAAAAATCCCAAAAAACCCCCCAAAAAATCCCCAAAAGTCCCCAAAAACCCCAAAAAATCCCTAAAAAAATCCCAAAAAGTCCCTAAAAAGCTCCAAAAAATCCCAAAAAACCCCAAAAAATCCCAAAAATACCAAAAAATCCCCAAAACCTCAAAAAAATCCCAAAAAACTCAAAAAAAAATCCCAAAAAACCCCCAAAAAGTCCCCAAAAAACCAAAAAAATCCCTAAATAAATCCCCAAAAAAATCCCGAAAAAATCCCAAAAAATCCCCAAAAACTCAAAAAAAAAAAAAAATCCCAAAAAGTCCCCAAAAAGCTCAAAAAAATCCAACAAAACCCCCAAAAAATCCCAAAAATCCCCAAAAACCCGCGGCGCACCTGGGGGGAGGGGCAGCGGGTTATTTTGGGACAGCGTTTGGCCACGCCCCTCTTTGGGGACAGGAGGGCGTGGCCTCCTCAGGGTCCCGCCCCTTTTTGGGGTCCGCCTCCCATTTTTGGGTTCCACTCTCACCTGAGTCTCACCTGCCTCCTCCTAATTTTTGGGTTCCCCCCTCACCTGAGTCTCACCTGAGTCTCACCTGAGTCTCACCTGAAGTCTCACCTGAGTCTCACCTGTTTCCTCCTAATTTTTGGGTTCCCCCCTCACCTGAGTCTCACCTGAGTCTCACCTGAGTCTCACCTGAAGTCTCACCTGAGTCTCACCTGTTTCCTCCTAATTTTTGGGTTCCCCCCTCACCTGAGTCTCACCTGAGTCTCACCTGAGTCTCACCTGAAGTCTCACCTGAGTCTCACCTGAGTCTCACCTGTCTCCTCCTAATTTTTGGGTTCCCCCCTCACCTGAGTCTCACCTGAGTCTCACCTGAGTCTCACCTGAATTCTCACCTGTGGGTGCTCCTCCCCCCAATTTTGGGGGAGTTTCTTCCCATTTTTGGGTTCCCCCACTCACCACCTGAGTCTCACCTGTCCCCTCCCCCGTTTTTGGGTTCCACTCTCACCTGAGCCTCACCTGTCGCTCACCTGAGTCTCACCTGAATTCTCACCTGTCTCCTCCCTAATTTTTGGGTTTCCCCTCCCCATTTTTGGGTTTCCCTCTCACCTGTGTCTCACCTGAGCCTCACCTGAAGTCTCACCTGAGTCTCACCTGAGTCTCACCTGTCTCCTCCTAATTTTTGGGTTCCCCCCTCACCTGAGTCTCACCTCAGTCTCACCTGTCTCCTCCCCATTTTTGGGTTCCCCCTCACCTGTGTCTCACCTGAAGTCTCACCTGAGTCTCACCTGGTCTCACCTGAGTCTCACCTGTTTTCTCCTAATTTTTGGGTTCCCCCCTCACCTGAGTCTCACCTGAGTCTCACCTGAGTCTCACCTGAGTCTCACCTGTCTCCTCCCCATTTTTGGGTTCCCCCTCACCTGTGTCTCACCTGAAGTCTCACCTGAGTCTCACCTGAGTCTCACCTGAAGTCTCACCTGAGTCTCACCTGAGTCTCACCTGTCTCCTCCTAATTTTTGGGTTCCCCCCTTACCTGAGTCTCACCTGAGTCTCACCTGAGTCTCACCTGTCTCCTCCCCCAATTTTTGGGTTCCCCCCTCACCTGAGTCTCACCTGAATTCTCACCTGTGGGTGCTCCTCCCCCCAATTTTGGGGAGTTTCTTCCCATTTTTGGGTTCCCCCACTCACCACCTGAGTCTCACCTGTCCCCTCCCCCATTTTTGGGTTCCACTCTCACCTGAGCCTCACCTGTCGCTCACCTGAGTCTCACCTGAATTCTCACCTGTCTCCTCCCTAATTTTTGGGTTTCCCCTCCCCATTTTTGGGTTCCCCTCTCACCTGAAGTCTCACCTGAGCCTCACCTGTCACTCACCTGAGCCTCAACTGAGTCTCACCTGTCTCCTCCCCATTTTTGGGTTCCCCCCTCACCTGAGTCTCACCTCAGTCTCACCTGTCTCCTCCCCATTTTTGGGTTCCCCCCTCACCTGTGTCTCACCTGTGTCTCACCTGAGTCTCACCTGTGTCTCACCTGTCCCCCCAGGATGACGCCCCCACCTCGGCTGCCCCCAGGCCCCTCCCAGGGCTGTCCTTCCTGGTGCCTGAGCCCGAGGACCTGGAGGATCTCTACAGCAGGTACAAGGTGAGTGACACACCTGGGCACAGGTGAGGGACAGGTGAGGGTGGGAATGGCCTGTACAGCAGGTATAAGGTGAGTGAGGGACACACCTGGGCACAGGTGAGGGACAGGTGAGAGTGGGAATGAGTTGTACAGGAGGGACAAGGTGAGTGACACACCTGGGCACAGGTGAGTTCACCTGGGGACAGGTGAGGGACAGGTGAGGGTGGGAGTGACCTGTACAGCAGGGACAAGGTGAGTGACACACCTGGGCACAGGTGAGGGACAGGTGAGGGTGGGAATGACCTGTACAGCAGGGACAAGGTGAGTGACACACCTGGGCACAGGTGAGGGACAGGTGAGACAATCCAGGTAGGAAACTCCAGGTGAGAGAATTTCCAGGTAGAACCTGCAGGTGAGAAAATCCAGGTGGGCCGAAGTGCCAGAAAGAGAGGTGACCTCAGTGCCTGTGTGTCCCTGATGGTCACCTGGGCACACCTGGACACACCTGAGCACACCTGTCACCTGCTGGAGTTCCTGGAGGTGCAGGAGGAGCTCAGCCCTGCCATGTCCCCAATGTCACTCATAGCTGTCAGGTGTCCCAGGTGTATCCCAGGTGTGTCTCACCTGTCTCAGGTGTGTCTCACCTGTCCCCGCAGAAGCTGCAGCAGGAGCTGGAGTTCCTGGAGGTGCAGGAGGAGCTCAGCTCTGCTGTGTCCCCAGTGTCCCCAGTGTCTCTCAGGTGTCACAGGTGTTTCTGAGATGTTCCTCAGGTGTGTCTCACCTGTCCCAGGTGTGTCTCACCTGTCTCACCTGTGTCCGCAGAAGCTGCAGCAGGAGCTGGAGTTCCTGGAGGTGCAGGAGGAGCTCAGCTCTGCCGTGTCCCCAGTGTCACTCATAGCTGTCAGGTGTCACAGGTGTGTCCCAGGTGTGTCTCACCTGTCCCAGGTGTATCCCAGGTGTGTCTCACCTGTCTCACCTGTCCCTGCAGAAGCTGCAGCAGGAGCTGGAGTTCCTGGAGGTGCAGGAGGAGCTCAGCTCTGCTGTGTCCCCAGTGTCCCCAGTGTCTCTCAGGTGTCACAGGTGTTTCTGAGATGTTCCTCAGGTGTGTCTCACCTGTCCCAGGTATATCTCACCTGTCTCACCTGTCGCACCTGCAGAAGCTGCAGCAGGAGCTGGAGTTCCTGGAGGTGCAGGAGGAGCTCAGCCCTGCCATGTCCCCAATGTCACTCATAGCTGTCAGGTGTCCCAGGTGTATCCCAGGTGTGTCTCACCTGTCTCAGGTGTGTCTCACCTGTCCCCGCAGAAGCTGCAGCAGGAGCTGGAGTTCCTGGAGGTGCAGGAGGAGCTCAGCCCTGCCATGTCCCCAATGTCACTCATAGCTGTCAGGTGTCCCAGGTGTATCCCAGGTGTGTCTCACCTGTCTCAGGTGTGTCTCACCTGTCCCCGCAGAAGCTGCAGCAGGAGCTGGAGTTCCTGGAGGTGCAGGAGGAGCTCAGCCCTGCCGTGTCCCCAATGTCACTCATAGCTGTCAGGTGTCCCAGGTGTATCCCAGGTGTGTCTCACCTGTCCCAGGTGTATCCCAGGTGTGTCTCACCTGTCTCACCTGTTGCACCTGCAGAAGCTGCAGCAGGAGCTGGAGTTCCTGGAGGTGCAGGAGGAGCTCAGCTCTGCCATGTCCCCAATGTCACTCATAGCTGTCAGGTGTCCCAGGTGTATCCCAGGTGTGTCTCACCTGTCTCACCTGTCCCCGCAGAAGCTGCAGCAGGAGCTGGAGTTCCTGGAGGTGCAGGAGGAGCTCAGCTCTGCCGTGTCCCCAGTGTCACTCATAGCTGTCAGGTGTCACAGGTGTGTCCCAGGTGTGTCTCACCTGTCCCAGGTGTATCCCAGGTGTGTCTCACCTGTCTCACCTGTCCCCGCAGAAGCTGCAGCAGGAGCTGGAGTTCCTGGAGGTGCAGGAGGAGCTCAGCTCTGCTGTGTCCCCAGTGTCCCCAGTGTCTCTCAGGTGTCACAGGTGTTTCTGAGATGTTCCTCAGGTGTGTCTCACCTGTCCCAGGTATATCTCACCTGTCTCACCTGTCCCCGCAGAAGCTGCAGCAGGAGCTGGAGTTCCTGGAGGTGCAGGAGGAGCTCAGCTCTGCCGTGTCCCCAGTGTCACTCATAGCTGTCAGGTGTCCCAGGTGTATCCCAGGTGTATCTCACCTGTCTCAGGTGTGTCTCACCTGTCCCCGCAGAAGCTGCAGCAGGAGCTGGAGTTCCTGGAGGTGCAGGAGGAGTACATCAAGGACGAGCAGAGGAACCTCAAGAAGGAGTTCCTCCACGCCCAGGAGGAGGTGAAGAGGATCCAGAGCATCCCATTGGTCATCGGGCAGTTCCTGGAGGCCGTGGACCAGAACACGGCCATCGTGGGGTCCACCACAGGTGAGCACCTGGGCACACCTGGGAACACCTGGGATAGGTGAGGACACACCTGGATATACCTGGACACACCTGGGAACACATGGGAAACACATGGGAACACCTGGGATAGGTGAGGGACACACCTGGATGTACCTGGGGACACCTGGGGACACCTGGGATAGGTGAGGGACGCAAGGGATTTGGGTTTGGAGTGTCCAGTTGGTCATCGGGCAGTTCCTGGAGGCCGTGGACCAGAACACGGCCATCGTGGGGTCCACCACAGGTGAGCACCTGGGCACACCTGGGATAGGTGAGGGACACACCTGGACACACCTGGGAACACCTGGGATAGGTGAGGGACACACCTGGACACACCTGGGAACACCTGGGATAGGTGAAGGACACACCTGGATATACCTGGGCACACCTGGGCACACCTGGGAACACCAGGGAACACCTGGGATAGGTGAGGGACACACCTGGATGTACCTGGACACACCTGGGGACACCCGGAGATACGTGGGAACACTTGGGCTAGGTGAGGGACACACCTGGATATACCTCAATACATGTGGACACACCTGGGAACACCTGGGGACACCTGGGATAGGTGAGGGACACACCTGGATGTACCTCAGTACATGTGGACACACCTGGGATAGGTGAGGGACACACCTGGATGTACCTGGACACACCTGGGAACGCCAGGGAATACATGGGGACACCTGGGATAGGTGAGGGGATACACCTGGGGACACCTGGGATAGGTGAGGGACACACCTGGATGTACCTGGGGACACCTGGGATAGGTGAGGGACACAAGGGATTTGGGTTTGGAGTGTCCAGTTGGTCATCGGGCAGTTCCTGGAGGCCGTGGACCAGAACACGGCCATCGTGGGGTCCAGCACAGGTGAGCACCTGGACACACCTGGGCACACCTGGGAACACCTGGGATAGGTGAGGGACACACCTGGGAACACCTGGGAACACCTGGGGACACCTAGGAACACCTGGGATAGGTGACGGACACACCTGGATATATCTTAATACACATGGACACACCTGGGACACACCTGGGGACACCTGGGAACACCTGGGATAGGTGAGGGACACACCTGGATGTACCTGGACACACCTGGGGACACCCAGAGATACATGGGAACACTTGGGCTAGGTGAGGGACACACCTGGATGTACCTGGACACACCTGGGGACACCCGGAGATACATGGGAACACTTGGGCTAGGTGAGGGACACACCTGGATGTACCTCAGTACATGTGGACACACCTGGGAACACCTGGGGACACCTGGGATAGGTGAGGGACACACCTGGATGTACCTCAGTACATGTGGGCACACCTGGGATAGGTGAGGGACACACCTGGATGTACCTGGACACACCTGGGAACACATGGGAAACACATGGGAACACCTGGGATAGGTGAGGGACACACCTGGATATACCTGGACACACCTGGGAACGCCAGGGAATACATGGGGACACCTGGGATAGGTGAGGGGACACACCTGGATATACCTGGACACACCTGGGATAGGTGAGGGACACACCTGGATACACCTGGGGACACCTGGGATAGGTGAGGGACACACCTGGATACACCTGGGGACACCTGGGAACACATGGGAAACACATGGGAACACCTGGGATAGGTGAGGGACACACCTGGATGTACCTGGACACACCTGGGGACACCCGGAGATACATGGGAACACTTGGGCTAGGTGAGGGACACACCTGGATATACCTCAATACATGTGGACACACCTGGGAACACCTGGGGACACCTGGGATAGGTGAGGGACACACCTGGATGTACCTGGACACACCTGGGAACACATGGGAAACACATGGGAACACCTGGGATAGGTGAGGGACACACCTGGATATACCTGGACACACCTGGACACACCTGGGAATGCCAGGGAATACATGGGGACACCTGGGATAGGTGAGGGACACACCTGGACACACCTAGGCACACCTGGGAATACATGGGAACACCTGGGATAAATGAGGGACACACCTGTGGGGTCACCTGGGTGTGGTGAGGACATGGGATGGAGCTGCTGTGGACACTGAGGTGGACACAGAAGCTCTGGAGATGACCACACCTACCTGTGGCCACTCCAGCCATCCCCAGGCCTGCTCTGGTGCTCCTCAAGCCCAGGTGAGGTTGAGGAGCACCTGAGGGGTCACCTGTGGGGTCACCTGGGCACGGCAGGGACACAAACCAGGACCTGCTGTGGACATTGAGGTGACCACAGAAGCTCTGGAGATGACCACACCTACCTATGGCCACTCCAGCCATGCCCAGGCTTGCTCTGGTCTCCTCACCTGGCCCAGGTGAGCCCCAGGTGAGCTCAGGTGTGCCGCGCAGGTTCCAACTACTACGTGCGCATCCTGAGCACCATCGACCGCGAGCTGCTCAAGCCCAACGCCTCGGTGGCTCTGCACAAGCACAGCAACGCCCTGGTGGACGTCCTGCCGCCCGAGGCCGACAGCAGCATCATGATGCTCACCTCAGGTACCTGCCCGCCTCACCTGGCCACACCTGGGCGCACCTGGGATTCGAGAAATGGGGTTTGGGGTGGGAAAAATGAGATTTGGGGTGGAAAAAATGGGATTTGGGGTCACCTTGGGGTCAGCAGCAGGACCTTGGTGGACATTTGGTCACCCAAGGTCATGATGGTCATCTCAGGTACCTGCCGGGCTCACCTGGGCACACCTGGGCACACCTGGGATTCCAGAAATGGGGTTTGGGGTGGGAAAAGTGGGGCTTGGGGTGGGAAAAATGGGATTTCGGGTCAAAAAAATGGCGTTTGGGGTCATCTTGGGGTCAGGAAATGTCACCTGGGCTCACCTGGGCACACCTGGGATTCGAGAAACGGGGTTTGGGGTGGGAAAAATGAGATTTGGGGTGGAAAAAATGGGATTTTGGGTCACCTTGGGGTCAGCAGCAGGACCTTGGTGGACATTTGGTCACCCAAGGTCATGATGGTCATCTCAGGTACCTGCCGGGCTCACCTGGGCACACCTGGGATTCAAGAAATGTGGTTTGGGGTGGAAAAAATGGGGTTTGGGGGCAGAAAATTGGGATTTTGGGTCAAAAAAATGGCGTTTGGGGTCATCTTGGGGTCAGGAAATGTCACCTGGGCTCACCTGGGCACACCTGGGATTCGAGAAATGGGGTTTGGGGTGGGAAAAATGAGATTTGGGGTGGAAAAAATGGGATTTTGGGTCACCTTGGGGTCAGCAGCAGGACCTTGGTGGACATTTGGTCACTCAAGGTCAAGAGCAGCATCATGATGGTCACCTCAGGTACCTGCCGGCCTCACCTGGGCACACCTGGGCACACCTGGGATTTGAGAAATGGGGTTTGGGGTGGAAGAAATGGGATTTGGGGTCAGAAAATGGTGTTTGAGGTCATCTTGGGGTCACGAAATGTCACCTGGGCTCACCTGGGCACACCTGGGCATACCTGGGATTTGAGAAATGGGGTTTGGGGTGGAGAAAATGGGGTTTGGGGGCCGAAAATTGGGATTTGGGGTCATTTTGGGGTCATGAAATGTCAACTGGAGTCATGCTAGGGTCACCAAATGTCACCTGGGCTCACCTGGGCACACCTGGGATTCGAGAAATGGGGGTTGGGGTGGAAAAAACGGGGTTTGGGGTCACCTTGGGGTCATCAAATGTCAACTGGGGTCATCAAATGTCACCTGGGCACACCTGGGCACACCTGGGGTCGTTCCCAGTTGATCCTGGTCGATCCCAGTTGCTCCCAGTTGGCCTGAACTGGTTCCAGTTGCCGCCAGTTCATCCCAGGAGCTCCCAGTTGCCTTCCCCGGACCAGAAACTGGACGTGGTGGTCACTGCTTGGTCAACTCTTGGTGGCTCCAGTTGACCACCATTGACCCCAGTTGATCCCAGTTGACTCCAGTTGCCCCAAACTGGTCCCAGTCCATCCCAGTTGCCACAAACTGGTCCCAGTTGACCCCACCGCCCCCGCTGACCCCCTGACCCCCCCAGACCAGAAGCCGGACGTGATGGTCAACCCTTGGTCAACCCTTGAGTAGCTCCAGTTCATCCCAGTAGCCCCAAACTGGTCCCAGTCAACCCAAACTGGTCCCAGTTGACTCCAGTTGACCCAAACTGGTCCCAGTTGACCCCGCTGACCCCCTGACCCCCCAGACCAGAAGCCAGATGTGATGGTCACCTCTTGGTCAACCCTTGAGTAGCTCCGGTTCATCCCAGTAGCCCCAAACTGGTCCCAGTTGACTCCAGTAGCCCCAAACTGGTCCCAGTTGACTCCAGTTGCCCCAAACTGGTCCCAGTTGACCCCGCTGACCCTCTGACCCCCCCAGACCAGAAGCCGGTCGTGATGGTCACCCTTTGGTCATTCTTCACTCAATTCTTGGTAGCTCTAGTTGACCCCCATTGACCCCAGTTGCCCCAAACTGGTCCCAGTTGACCCCAGTTGCCCCAAACTGGTCCCAGTTGACCCCAGTTGACCCAAACTGGTCCCAGTTGACTCCAGTTGACCCAAACTGGTCCCAGTTGACCCCGCTGACCCCCTGACTCCCCCCAGACCAGCAGCTGGACATGATGGTCACCTCTTGGTCAACCCTTGAGTAGCTCCGGCTCATCCCAGTTGACCCAAACTGGTCCCAGTTGACTCCAGTTGACCCAAACTGGTCCCACTTGACCCAAACTGGTCCCAGTTGACCCCGCTGACCCCCTGACCCCCCAGACCAGAAGCCAGATGTGATGGTCACCTCTTGGTCAACCCTTGAGTAGCTCCAGTTGATCCCAGTTGACTCCAGTAGCCCCAAACTGGTCCCAGTCCATCCCAGTAGCCCCAAACTGGTCCCACTTGACCCAAACTGGTCCCAGCTGACCCCGCTGACCCCCTGACCCCCCAGACCAGAAGCCGGACGTGGTCTACGCCGACATCGGCGGCATGGACATCCAGAAGCAGGAGGTCCGCGAGGCCGTCGAGCTTCCCCTCACCCACTTCGAGCTCTACAAGCAGGTGCGCCCTCCCCCGCCCCAGGTGACCCCCCCCCCAGGTGACCCCCAGGTGACCTCAGGTGACCTCTGACCTCCCCAGATCGGCATCGACCCGCCCCGGGGGTGCTGATGTACGGACCGCCCGGCTGCGGCAAGACCATGCTGGCCAAGGCTGTGGCTCACCACACCACAGGTGGGTCCTGGCGGGATTTTGGGGAGTTTTGGGGGGATTTTGGGGGTTTTTGGGGAGGTCTGGAGTGATTTATGGTCTGGGGGAACCCACAGGTGAAATTTGAGGAGTTTTTAGTGGAGTTTGAGGGGTTTTTGGGTGTTTTTTGGGTGGTTTTGGTGGGTGAGGAACCTTCTGGAGAACCTCAGGATGGAGATCCAGGGAGGTCCTGGGCGGGATTTTTGTGTCTCTGGGGGAATTTGGGGTCTGGGAGAACCCATGGGTGAAACTTGAGGAGTTTTTAGTGGAGTTTGAGGGGTTTTTGGGTGTTTTTTGGGTGGTTTTGGTGGTGAGGAACCTTCTGGAGAACCTCAGGATGGAGATCCAGGGAGGTCCTGGAGGGGATTTTGGGGTCTTTTGGGGTCTTTGGGGAGGTCTGGACTGATTTATGGTCTGGGAGAACCCATGGGTGAAACTTGAGGAGTTTTGGGTGGTTTTGGAGGATGAGGAACCTTCTGGAGAACCTCAGGATGAAAGTCAAAGAAGGTCCTGGAGAGGATTTTGGGGTCTCTGGATGGATTTATGGTCTAGGAGAACCCATGGGTGAAACTTGAGGAATTTTCAGTGGGGTTTGGGGGAGTTTTAAGGGTGAGGAACCTTCTGGAGAACCTTAGGATGAAGGTCAGGGTGGGTCCTGGGGGGGGAATTTGGGAGGCTTTTGGGGTTTTTGGTGGGATTTGGGGAGGTCTGGACTGATTTATGGTCTGGGAGAACCAATGGGTGAAACTTGAGGAGTTTTGGGTGGTTTTTGGGTGGTTTTGGTGGGTGAGGAACCTTCTGGAGAACTTCAGGATGGAGATCCAGGGAGGTCCTGGGGGGGGAATTTTGGGGTCTTTGGTGGGATTTGGGGTCTGGAGGAACCCATGGCTGAAATCTGAGGAGTTTTCAGTGGGTTTTGGGTGGTTTTTGGGGGTGAGGAACCTTCTGGAGAACTTCGGGATGAACATCAGGGTGGAGTTTGGGGGAAGTCCTGGGGGGCTTTGGGGTTCCTGGTGATCTCCGTGGATTTCCTGTCGGATTTTTGGGATTTCCTGTTGGATTTTTGGGATTTCCTGTCGGATTTTTGGGATTTTCTGTAGGATTTTTGGGATTTCCTGTCGGATTTTTGGGATTTCCTGTCGGATTTTTGGGATTTTTGGGATTTCCTGTCGGATTTTTGGGATTTCTGTTGGGATTTTTGGGATTTCCTGTAGGATTTTTGGGATTTCCTGTCGGATTTTTGGGATTTCTGATGGGATTTTTGGGATTTCTGTTGGGATTTTTGGGATTTCTGTTGGGATTTTTGGGATTTCCTGTCGGATTTTTGGGATTTTTTTGGGGATTTTTGGGATTTCTGTTGGGATTTTTGGGATTTCCTGTCGGATTTTTGGGATTTCCTGTCGGATTTTTGGGATTTCCTGTCGGATTTTTGGGATTTTTTTGGGGATTTTTGGGATTTCTGTTGGGATTTTTGGGATTTCCTGTCGGATTTTTGGGATTTCCTCTAGGATTTTTGGGATTTCCTCTAGGATTTTTGGGATTTCTATTGGGATTTTTGGGATTTCTGTTGGGATTTTTGGGATTTCCTCTAGGATTTTTGGGATTTCCTCTAGGATTTTTGGGATTTCCTGTAGGATTTTTGGGATTTCCTGTAGGATTTTTGGGATTTCTGTTGGGATTTTTGGGATTTCTGTTGGGATTTTTGGGATTTCTGTTGGGATTTTTGGGATTTCTGGTTTGATTTTTGGGATTTCTGTTGGGATTTTTGGGATTTCCGATGCGATTTTTGGGATTTCTGTTGGGATTTTTTGGGATTTCTGTTGGGATTTTTGGGATTTCCAGTGTGATTTTTGGGATTTCTGTTGGGATTTTTGGGATTTCTGATGGGATTTTTGGGATTTCTGCTGTGACTTTTGGGATTTCTGTTGGGATTTTTGGGATTTCTGGTGGGATTTTTGGGATTTCCAATGGGATTTTTGGGATTTCTATTGGGATTTTTGGGATTTCTGTTGGGATTTTTGGGATTTCTGTGCAATTTTTGGGATTTCTGTTGGGATTTTTGGGATTTCTGATGGGATTTTTGGGATTTCTGTTGGGATTTTTGGGATTTCTGGTGGGATTTTTGGGATTTCTGGTGTGACTTTTGGGATTTCCAATGGGATTTTTGGGATTTCTGTTGGCATTTTTGGGATTTCTGTTGGGATTTTTGGGATTTCTGTTGGGATTTTTGGGATTTCTGGTTTGATTTTTGGGATTTCTGGTGCAATTTTTGGGATTTCTGTTGGGATTTTTGGGATTTTTTTTTGATTTTTGGGATTTCTGTTGGGATTTTTGGGATTTCTATTGGGATTTTTGGGATTTCTATTGGGATTTTTGGGATTTCTGGTGCGATTTTTGGGATTTCCAGTGTGATTTTTTTGGTTTTCTGGTGCGACTTTTGGGATTTCTGTTGGGATTTTGGGGATTTCTGTTGGGATTTTGGGGATTTCCGGTTTGATTTTTGGGATTTCTGTTGGGATTTTTTTGGTTTTCAGTGGGATTTTTTTGGGTTTTCCGGTGCGATTTTTTGGGTTTTTTTTGGGATTTCGGGATTCCTCACCCTCCCCACGTTCCACCACCACTTTTTGGCTCCCAATCCCCAAATTTCGGGTTTCCCCCAGCCGCCTTCATCCGCGTGGTGGGCTCGGAGTTCGTGCAGAAGTACCTGGGCGAAGGTCCCCGCATGGTGCGCGACGTCTTCCGCCTGGCCAAGGAGAACGCTCCGGCCATCATCTTCATCGACGAGATCGACGCCATCGCCACCAAGCGCTTCGACGCCCAGACCGGGGGTGAGGGGCTGGGACCCCGAACTGGGGAGGGGGCTCCCCTGGGGTCCAGTTTGGGGGGATTTTGGGTGAATTTTGGTGGTTTTTGGATGTTCTTTGGGGTGAAGAACCTTCTGGAGAACTTTGGGATGAAGGTCAAATTGGGATTTGGGGACTCCAGACCGGGGGTGAGGGGCTGGGACCCCAAACTGGGGAGGGGGCTTCCCTAGGGTCCAGTTTGGGTGGATTTTGGGGTTTTTTTGGGTGATTTTGGGGGTTTTTGGATGTTTTCTGGGGTGAGGAACCATCAGGAGAACTTTCTGGAGAACCTCAAATTGGGATTTGGGGACTCCAGACCGGGGTGAGGGGCTGGGACCCCAAATTGGGGAGGGGGCTCCCCTAGGGTCCAGTTTGGGGGGATTTTGGGTGAATTTTGGGGGGTTTTGGGTGATTTTGGTTTTTTTTGTGTGAATTTTGGGTGATTTTCGGGGATTTTTTGGGGTGAGGAACCTTCTGGAGAACTTTCTGGAGAACCTCAAGGTGGGATTTGGGGACTCCAGACCAGGGGTGAGGGGCTGGGACCCCGAACTGGGGAGGGGCTCCCCTGGGGTCCAGTTTGGGTGGATTTTGGGTGGATTTCGGGGGATTTTGGGTGGATTTCGGGGTTTTTTGGGTGATTTTTGGGGGTTTTTTGGGGTGAGGAACCTTCAGGAGAACTTTCTGGAGAACCTCAAGTTTGGTTTTGGGGACTCCAGGCCAGGGGTGAGGGCTGGGACCCCAAACTGGGGAGGGGCTCCCCTAGGGTCCAGTTTGGGTGGATTTTGGGTGAATTTCGGGGGGTTTTGGGTGATTTTTGGGGGGTTTTGGGTGAATTTTGGTGGTTTTTTGGGGTGAGGAACCTTCTGGAGAACCTTGGGATGAAGATCAGGAGAACCTCAAATTGGGATTTGGGGACTCCAGGCCAGGGGTGAAGGGCTGGGACCCCAAATTGGGGAGGGGGCTTCCCTAGGGTCCAGTTTGGGGGGATTTTGGGTGGTTTTGGGTGAATTTTGGTGGTTTTTGGATGTTTTTTGGGGTGAGGAACCTTCAGGAGAACTTTGGGATGAAGGTCAAATTGGGATTTAGGGACTCCAGACTGGGAGTGAGGGGCTGGGACCCCAAACTGGGGGAGGGGGCTTCCCTAGGGTCCAGTTTGGGTGGATTTCGGGGTTTTTTGGGTGATTTTGGTGGTTTTTGGATGTTTTCTGGGGTGAGGAACCTTCAGGAGAACTTTCTGGAGAACCTCAAATTGGGATTTGGGGACTCCAGACCGGGGGGTGAGGGGCTGGGACCTCAAACTGGGGAGGGGCTCCCCTAGGGTCCAGTTTGGGTGGATTTTGGGTGGATTTTGGGGGGTTTTGGGTGAATTTTGGAGGATTTTGGATGTTCTTTGGGGTGAAGAACCTTCTGGAGAACTTTGGGATGAAGGTCAAATTGGGATTTGGGGACTCCAGACCAAGGGTGAGGGGCTGGGACCCCAAACTGGGGAGGGACTTCCCTAGGGTCCAGTTTGGGGGGATTTTGGGGTTTTTTGGGTGATTTTGGGGGTTTTTTGGATGTTTTCTGGGGTGAGGAACCATCAGGAGAACTTTCTGGAGAACCTCAAATTGGGATTTGGGGACTCCAGACCAGGGGTGAAGGGCTGGGACCCCAAACTGGGGAGGGGCTTCCCTAGGGTCCAGTCTGGGGGATTTTGGGTGGATTTCGGGGTTTTTTGGGTGATTTTTGGGGGTTTTTTGGGGTGAGGAACCTTCTGGAGAACTTCAGGATGAAGGTCAAATTGGGATTTGGGGACTCCAGACCAAGGGTGAGGGGCTGGGACCCCAAACTGGGGAGGGGCTTCCCTAGGGTCCAGTTTGGGTGGATTTTGGGTGAATTTTGGGGGTTTTTGGGTGAATTTTGGAGGATTTTGGATGTTCTTTGGGGTGAGGAACCTTCAGGAGAACTTTCTGGAGAACCTCAAATTGGGATTTGGGGACTCCAGACCGGGGGTGAGGGGCTGGGACCTCAAACTGGGGAGGGGGCTCCCCTAGGGTCCAGTTTGGGTGGATTTTGGGTGAATTTTGGGGGTTTTTGGGTGAATTTTGGAGGATTTTGAATGTTCTTTGGGGTGAAGAACCTTCTGGAGAACTTCGGGATGAAGGTCAAGGTGGGATTTGGGGACTCCAGACCGGGGTGAGGGGCTGGGACCCCAAATTGGGGAGGGGCTCCCCTAGGGTCCAGTTTGGGTGGATTTTGGGGGGTTTTGGGTGAATTTCGGGGGTTTTTGGGTGATTTTTGGGGTTTTTTTGGGGTGAGGAACCTTCTGGAGAACTTCGGGATGAAGGTCAAGGTGGGATTTGGGGACACCTCGGGTGGTCCTGGATTTTTGGGGTGGTCCAGGGACCCCCTGGCGACCCCAAAATTGGAACTTCGGGTGGAATTTGGGTGGAATTTGGGTGGAATTGGGGGTGAGGAACCTTCTGGAGAACCTCGAGATGAAGCTCAGGATGGAATTCGGTGTCACCTGGGTGGAGTTTGGTGCCACCTGGACGGAATTTGGGGACACCTGGTCGGGATTTCACCTCACCTGTGCGGAATTCAGAGTTTTGGGGTTTCCCGGAGGCGGAATTCCCGAAATTCCCGAATTTTGGAAACCCCAAATTCCCGTTTTTCGCCCCCAAGCTGACCGCGAGGTGCAGCGGATCCTGCTGGAGCTGCTGAACCAGATGGATGGCTTCGACCAGAACGTCAACGTCAAGGTGCGTCCAGGTGGGCACAGGTGTGCTCACAGGTGTGCCCAGGTGTGCCCAGGTGTGACCCTGACTGCTCACCTGTATCCAGGTGTGCTCACAGGTGTGCCCAGGTGTGACCCTGACTGGTCACCTGTGCCCAGGTGTGCCCCAGGTGTGCCCCAGGTGTGCTCAGGTGTGCCCAGGTGCGGTCCTGACTGCTCACCTTTATCCAGGTGTGACACAAGTGTGTCCAGGTGTGACCCCAGGTATGACCAGGTGTGGTCCTGATGGCTCACCTGTATCCACGTGTGACCCAGGTGTGCCCAGGTGTGACCCTGACTGGTCACCTGTGCCCAGGTGTGACCCAGGTGTGCCCCAGGTGTGCCCCAGGTGTGCTCAGGTGTGCCCAGGTGCGCCCAGGTGCGGTCCTGACTGCTCACCTTTATCCAGGTGTGACACAAGTGTGTCCAGGTGTGACCCCAGGTATGACCAGGTGTGGTCCTGACGGCTCACCTGTATCCACGTGTGACCCAGGTGTGCTCAGGTGTGCCCCAGAGTGCTCACCTGTATCCAGGTGTGCCCAGCTGTGGTCCCAAGCATGACTTTGATCTCTCACCTGTGTCCAGGTGTGCCCAGGTGTGGTCCTGGGGGTCTCCAGGTGTGCCCAGGTGATCATGGCCACCAACCCTAGCCACACCTGGGCATCCAATCACGGGGATTAATTATGGGTTATTAATTACAGATCGTTAATTACGTATTTGGGGTTGCTCTGAGGGTCTCAGGTGTGTCCCTCACCTGTCCTACCTGTCCCAGGTGATCACGGCCATGAACCACACAGCCACCTGAGCACACCTGGATCAGGGAATTCTGGGTGTTTTACGGATCTGGGTGGGTTCTGGATGGGTCTCAAGGATCTCAGGTGTGTCCCTCACCTGTCCCTCACCTGTCCCAGGTGATCACGGCCATGAACCACACAGCCACCTGAGCGCACCTGAGCACACCTGAGCTGGGAATTCTGGGTGTTTTATGGATTCAGGGTTGCTCTGAATCTCAGGTGTGTCCCTCACCTGTCTCACCTGTCTCACCTGTGCAGGTGATCATGGCCACGAACCACACAGACACCTGGGCACACCTGAGCTGGGAATTCTGGGTGTTCTATGGATTTAGGGTTGCTCTGAATCTCAGGTGTGTCCCTCACCTGTCTCACCTGTCTCACCTGTGCAGGTGATCATGGCCACGAACCACACAGACACCTGAGCACACCTGAGCACACCTGAGCTGGGAATTCTGGGTGTTCTATGGATTTAGGGTTGCTCTGAATCTGAGGTGTGTCCCTCACCTGTCTCACCTGTCTCACCTGTGCAGGTGATCATGGCCACGAACCACACAGACACCTGGACACACCTGAGCTGGGAATTCTGGGTGTTTTATGGATTCAGGGTTGCTCTGAATCTCAGGTGTGTCCCTCACCTGTCTCACCTGTCTCACCTGTGCAGGTGATCACGGCCACGAACCACACAGACACCTGGACACACCTGAGCTGGGAATTCTGGGTGTTTTATGGATTCAGGGTTGCTCTGAATCTCAGGTGTGTCCCTCACCTGTCTCACCTGTCTCACCTGTGCAGGTGATCATGGCCACGAACCACACAGACACCTGAGCACACCTGAGCACACCTGAGCTGGGAATTCTGGGTGTTTTATGGATTCAGGGTTGCTCTGAATCTGAGGTGTGTCCCTCACCTGTCTCACCTGTCTCACCTGTGCAGGTGATCA